>KN476494.1:37307-51548 GCA_000787095.1 Periophthalmodon schlosseri
CTTTCCTCCCTCTTTCTCTCCCTTTATCCCTTCTCCTCTTTCTATCTCTCATGTGACAGTATATGACTGTATTATGCATGAATTTTATTGACATATAATGCATTTATTGTTAAAAGTCAAAGTCCCTGTCTCTCATTCTCTCCATCTTTCTTTCGCTCCCCTTCTCTAGCTCTCCCTCTCTTTCTCTCTCCCTCTTTCCCTCTCTCCTGTGATTGATAATTACCTGAGTGTGTTTGTTCTTGCTGTGTTCCATTATCAGAGATTTAATGTTGTACAATCAGCCCCGCTTCATCTCTCTCTATATGTGACTATGTGATTATATACATTTTGCATAAATTTTATTCAGATATAATAAATTGCATTGTTAAAAGTCAAAGTCTATCCCTCTCTCTCTCTCTTGCTCAATCCTATCTCTCTTTCCTCCTCTGCCCCACTCTCTCTCTTGTTCCCTTCCTCCCTCTCTCTCTCCCCATCTGTCTGTCTTTCTCTCTGTTTGTCTCCCTCTCTCTCCCCCAATGTCTCTCTCTCTCTGTGTCTCTATCTCTCCCCATGTCTCTCTCGCCCCCTCTGTCTCTCTCTGTGTCTCTGCCCCCCGTGTCGCTCTCTCCCCCTCTGTCTCTCTCTGTGTCATTCTCTCTGTGACTCTCTCTTTGCCCCTATGTCTCTCTCTCTCTGTCTCTCTCTGTCTCTCTCTCTCTCTCTCTCTCTCTGTGTGTCTTTGTCTCCCCCTATGTCTCTCTCTCCCCCTCTGTCTCTCTCTCTTTCTCTCTGTGTGTGTTTCTGTCTCTCTCCCATGCCTCTTTCTCCCCTTCTGTCTTTCTCTCTGTGCCTGTGTCTCCCCCTATGTTTCTCTCTCCCCCTCTGTCTCTTTCTCTGTGCCTCTGTCTCCCCCTATGTCTCTCTCTCCCCCTCTCTCTCTCTCTCTCTCCCCCCTGTCTCTCTCTCTGTCTCTCTCTCTGTGTGCCTCTGTCTCCCCCTACGTGTCTCTCTCCCTCTCTGTCTCTCGCTCTCTGTGCCTCTGTCTCCCCCTATGTCTCTCTCTCCCCCTCTGTCTCTCTCTCTCTTTCTCTCTCTCTCTGTTCCTCTATCTCCCCCTATGTCTCTCTCTCCCTCTCTGTCTCTCTCTCTGTGTCTCTGTCTCCCCCCTATGTCTCTCTCCCTCCCCTGCTGTCTCTCTCTGTCTTTCTTTCTGTGCCTCTGTCTCCCCCTATGTCTCTCTCTCTGTCTCTCCCTATGTCTCTCTCTGTGCCTCTGTCTCCTTCCTTTGTCTCTCTCTCCCCCTCTGTCTCTCTCTCTGTGTTTCTCCTCTATGTCTCTCTCTCCCCCTCTGTCTCTCTCTCTCTCTCTGCGTCTGTGACTCTCTCTTTGCCCCTATGTCTCTCTCTCTCTGTCTCTCTCTGTCTCTCTCTCTCTCTCTCTCTCTCTCTGTGTGTCTTTGTCTCCCCCTATGTCTCTCTCTCCCCCTCTGTCTCTCTCTCTTTCTCTCTGTGTGTGTTTCTGTCTCTCCCCCATGCCTCTTTCTCCCCTTCTGTCTTTCTCTCTGTGCCTGTGTCTCCCCCTATGTTTCTCTCTCCCCCTCTGTCTCTTTCTCTGTGCCTCTGTCTCCCCCTATCTCTCTCTCTCTCTCCCCCCTGTCTCTCTCTCTGTCTCTCTCTCTGTGTGCCTCTGTCTCCCCCTACGTGTCTCTCTCCCTCTCTGTCTCTCGCTCTCTGTGCCTCTGTCTCCCCCTATGTCTCTCTCTCCCCCTCTGTCTCTCTCTCTCTTTCTCTCTCTCTCTGTTCCTCTATCTCCCCCTATGTCTCTCTCTCCCTCTCTGTCTCTCTCTCTGTGTCTCTGTCTCCCCCCTATGTCTCTCTCCCTCCCCTGCTGTCTCTCTCTGTCTTTCTTTCTGTGCCTCTGTCTCCCCCTATGTCTCTCTCTCTGTCTCTCCCTATGTCTCTCTCTGTGCCTCTGTCTCCTTCCTTTGTCTCTCTCTCCCCCTCTGTCTCTCTCTGTCTCTCTGTGTGTCTCTGTCTCCCCCCTATGTCTCTCTCCCTCTGTCTCCCCCCATGTCTCTCTCTCCCCCTCTGTCTCTCCCTGTCTCTCTCTCTGTGTCTCTGTCTCCCCCCTATGTCTCTTTCTCTCTCGCTCTTTCGCAGTGATGGAGCACAGTGCCTCCTTTTTCCCTTGAGATAAATCAAATTGACTGATGTTATATTATTGAAATGACAAAGACACTGCAGCCTGACAGTGTGGCCTCCAGCTCCATCGTTACACAAATCCCACTCAAATACCACTCCTCATTTTATCACTCTCACTGCTAAATAGAAGTTCATTAAGTTTTATGAAGCTGCATTAGTGAAAAGGCCTGTGTAATTCTTTCTGATGGGGAAACATACTTCTAGATCCCACACTTAGGCAGCGCTGGTGAATCACATGTGTAAATTGTTAAAGCTGCAAAGTTTGCTTGTTTCCATAGAGATGTTATTTGCCAGGAATGTTTCAGAGTATGGCTTATCTATGGGGCAGGAACCAGGCCAAGTTACAGCTCAGATCTATGAAGAGGTAAGCACACCCACAGTAAGAAGGCATGTTTTTAAAGAGATTTTTGAGGGAAAAAAAACAAAACAAAAAATGAATAGATGTTTTGCACAATAACATCTCCATGGAGACAAGAAAGGGGCAGATCTTCCATCAAAAAAGTTATGCAATCCACCTTAAACTATCTTCTAAGCCAAAAACATAACAGTGTTTATTTGCTTTCTTTCAATCTGTGTCTTGAAGTAATGAAAATACACATACAAACGTAATGCTTTATGGCATTATTTGAACCAAGTGGAACAAACTTTTCCCAAGCAGGATATTAGAAAAATGAGAGCAGCAAACTGTTGTAGCAAGGACACACCCAAAAATACTTAAAATCGTTCAATAAGTAAGTGAATACATCATTAATAGTAACTTTATTTGGAAACTTAAGATCATAAAGGGCCTGTACACAGTTTTTTCCCATGTATTTGAGCAAAATGTTTCTTGCCCCAGTACAGATATATTATAAGCAGCTCTTGAGGTCAAAATAGGTCCACTGTGTACTGTCTACATCGAATTATAAAGATTTTGTCTGCTAATCAGAAAATACGCGTTAGCATGCTAGTTGTTGTTAGCTTTACCGCCATGGCAAAACTCCACTCTAGTCTTAGGAAGTTGTGAAAAGTGCTTATAAACTCATCGCAGTGAATAATTAGGATGCTCTGAATGCATAAGGTAAGTGAGGAATACCTTTGAACCACTGCAAAATGAATTAGTCCTGGTTTTCATGTATTTAAGACAGTAAAAATCAGGTACAGCGCCTTTAAAACAGTTCAATAAATAATTTAGTACAACATTAATACCCCAAAATTTCTTAAGCTATCATAAAATGCTTAATATTTACATTATGTGCTCTGTTTTAGAACCAGGAACTTTAATAATGAATCAGCCCATGTCATGTAATCTCTTTTGATCCCACTACATGTAAACAGTGGTGTCTTTTTTGCTGTGCTTTGAATATGTTTTTCATTGTTGGGAAATGCCATGAAAGTGAAAACCTCGGGGGGATTCTAGCGTTAGATGTTACTAATGAACTGCATGTAAACAAATACAGGCCTGGCATCAGACACTGCAGAGCCTGATGCACTAAGACAGTCTTTACTCCTGTGAGCGCTATGCAACACTTGTCTCATCTGCATCTGTAAACCATATGCTGTTTAACGACTGATAGCGTTGGGTTTAATTAGCGCAATGGAAAAACAAGAATGCATCAGATATTTGCAGACAATATCACGCTTAAGATATTAGCAGTTTATAAGCTCTACGAAGCTCTTTAACATCATCCCGTAGAGTCAGCTCAGTCACACGGGAGGAGCTCGGAGTAGAGTCGCTGCTTCAGCTGAGGTGGCTCGGGGATCCGTTATGGATGTGTCCTGAACGCCTCCCTATGTCTCTGAGGCCTGTGTGTCAGATGTTGTCACTTGTGTATCAGACCCAAGACACGCTGACTATGTCTCAGCTGGACTGGGAACGCCTGGGAACGAAGCTGGTGGAAGTGTCTGGGGTGAGGGAAGTCTTGGAGTCCCTGCTTAGAGGCTTAAGAGGAGATTTATGTATGTAGAAAATGCAGAAGAGAGGGATAGATTTGACCTCGTGAGACATTATTTTAAATGAGAGACTTTTAATCCTGTTCCCGTCTCTTCTCGTTAAGCCGGTGTGTTGTGATTCGTCGGATCTAAGCCGGTGTGTTGTGATTGGTCAGATCTGCTGCTTTGTGTACTCGACTGTGTCCAGGCCTTTGTCTGGGTGCACCTAAGGGTGACCCAGGCTCCTCTAAGTTCAAGTGCCATGTTTGTTTTGCCTATGTTTGGTATTTCAAATATTTAGTAAATCTCAAAAGAAGTAAAAGCCAATCACTCAACCAATACCTCATCCACGCCCGGGTGCTCATACTGTTCAGAGATTACACCACGTTTTAAAGGACTTAAACAAGTTACAAGTAATACAGTTCCCTTTTGTGGTTATTGGCAGTCTAGATGTCCTTGTGTCGATCATGCATATGCAATGCCTTTACACTACATATTTTTGTTATAAGTTTGCTAATCGACAGCAAAGAGTTGAAAGAGTTTTCAATATGGCCTTGAAGTCAGAGATAAAGCAAGGCATTTTAATTCTTTGTCTTTTAATTAAATAGTTGTCTTGTGAGTAAATGGAACCAATATCTGGTCATACAAGAGAGGGGTATGCCAAGGAAATTCAGGCATTTTTAAACTAATCAAACATAGCTAACCACACACACGCAGACTCCCAAGAGATACAGGGCCCTTCACAAATATTGTCACAGAGATATAACTTATGGTGATGAGTTTTGCTTTTAGCCTTTTGCACCTCAAAGTCAAACACACGCTGCAGCTCCCATGGTGTCCTGGAACAATATGGGCCGTCAAAACTAAAACATTTACAGCAAGGTGGCAGAAGCATTTTCGCCTCACAGCAAGAAGGTTCTGGGTTCAACTCCCGGGCCTTTCTGTGTAGAGTTTGATTGTTTTCCCTTTGTCTATGTGGAGTTTGCGTCTTCTTCCCGTGTCTGGGTGGGTTTCTTCCAGGCACTGTGGTTCACCCCATCAACGCAAAACATGCATGATAGGTCAAATCCTTCAGCTAAGATAGTCCTGACCGAGACTAGCTCAAGATCTGAAGATGGGTCCCACTGCTCCTGACAGCATGCCCCAGTGACATTGAAGGATGGGTCAAATGCAGAGGACAAATTTCCCTACGGGAACAATAAAGTGTACCTTAACTTAACCTTAACCTCAACCTTAATTCACTCACTAGTAATGAATATTGATTGGCTGCATTTGTTTGAATCGTATAGTAGTAGTAGTAATTTTTGTAGGTATTTTACACAGCCAATCCCAGACTTAGTGAAAGACAGTGCATCATGGTTGAGCAGCTTGTATTTAATATATTTTTCTCTATAAAAATAAAAAAGACAGCATAACAGTAGCCTTCTAAATCGTTAACACCCCTATAGATTTGAAGCTATATATGTGTAAATCCTTCCATATTACAGTACAGTATTTCTCTCAGATCTGCCTTGGTTTTGGTCCAGTTGGAAAGGGGTCATTTGGCTTTAGTCCGGTCTCAAACACAGGTTTTTATTATCGCTACGGCAACACTCCACTGTCCAAGTATGATTTCATGAATGACCAGCTCCACTCAGGCTTACACACAATGACATATCTTTCTAAATAATGTCCACTTATTCAATCTGCACCATGATGTAACACAAACCAGTCCAGTTTTACATTAAACACATGAGAAGGTGATTCAGTGCTGTGAAAGTGCAGTGCAATAAGACACATGTAGAGCCACAAATGTGTAGGCAGATTTTCATTTCAATTTTAAATAAGTTCAAACTTTGGGTGAGTGGGTTGAGTAGCCAAAGATTGTGCTCAAGTAAGTTTACCATTACTTCAAAATTATATTAGTGGGTTTGTTAGACCTGGTTTAGTTCTTGTTTAGTCTTGGTTTAGACCTGGTTTAGTCCTGGTTAAGTACTCTCCCAATGACTGATGAATACAGCGTGGCAACAATGAATATGTAGTGTCTAAAAACCCTACTTGTTTCCATAGAAATGTTGTTGCTGTCCTACAAATGTTCCACAGTATGGCATTATGCCTATCTATCTCCAGGGAGCTACAAGCATCTGACACCACCAGTCTAAGTTACAGTTAAGATCTATGGATAGGTGACCCTGCTCAAAGTAACAATGCATGATACCTGTGGCTAACTAAATACAAAATAGATACGTTTAATGCAGTATTTCTGAACATTCCAGGCAAAACAGTAATTAAAACTCTATGAAGACCCCCACCCCGCACTTGAAAAGTTACACAATGCAGCTTTAACTCAAACTTAGTTGACTCTTGCAGCTCAAACTTGCTGACTCTCTGTGTATTGCATGTGTATGTCTAGACATCCCTGTTTTTTCTTGTTTGCTGATGGACCAAATACTATGAATACTTAAAGTCTGCATTAACACATGTTCAGATGCTAATGTAGCAATGTAATGTAATGCTGAGCTGGAGCTGTTTGTTGACACTTAACATCGAATAAGCCAATGAAATTATAACGTTTCCAGTAACTTGGCGTAAATGGTGGAGAATTTAAACATTATTTTATTTTGTATGTATTATTTTTATTCAGTCAGAATAAAACTTACTTGAAAGTTTTGTGTTGCTGGTGGGTGGGAAAAAAGAATACTGACGATATAGTAATTATTAACTTACAAACTATTTATTTCATTTGTTAATATTACAAATCTACTGACCTCTATTTGACCTCGACGTATAGCGTTTCGGATGGAACGTAAAAAAAACGGCCATTACCATGGAAACCCGGCATGTTTATGCAAGTAGTGCACAACTCCCATAGAGATATTAGCTAAAACAATGTTAAAAAGTAAACAAAAGTGCAGTGGAACAACCCCATAAACTGCTGGGTCACTGCTGGTAAATACATCTATCACTCTGTAGTGTCAGAAAACATTTGAATGAAGCTAATGCTAGTATTTAGCATCTTAAAATCTCCATTGGTCAAACATTAGGTTCACAGAAAATTCTATTATATGACGTCACAATCCCGAGCTCTATAGTCCTTTGTAAGACCAAGCAGCTAAGAAAATAGAAATGGGGCTTATTGGGTTGTTTATTATAAGTATTGTATTGATTTGCTTTGATTAAAGGTGCACTGTGTAACATTTTGGTGAAGGGTTTGTGACCTGCTTATATATGAAGATGTTATTACTTTGCCTGAAATGTTCTACAGTATGACATTAAATATATTTATCTTGCATTTAATCCAGGGGTGTTTTTATTGCCTTGAAAAAACATGCCTTCTTAGTGGGTGTGTGGGCTCACCTCTCCACAGATCTGACCTGTAACATGACCAGGTGCTGTACCATACTGCGGGACATTCCAGGCAAAGCAATAACATCCTCATGAAAACAGCAAGGTGGCGGAAAAGTTACATAGTGCATTTTTAAATATAGGGATTCAACCTTAGTCTCATTTTGGAACTGAAAGTAACCAAATTCTTAATCACTATGACAACCAACGATAAAGCTGCTCACCCTTAACTTGTTTTACTGCTACTTTTATGGCTATGCTTCAAATTAAGTCTTCAAAAAACCTCTACATTTTAACTCCCTCCCCTCTCCCCATGGTCCATATTTAGACTGAGCCCACCAGCCGAGACCCTCCACGGCTCTGGACTTAAACTAACAGGTCTGGGGCTTTACAGAGGTCAAAGGTCAGCGTCTGACTCCACTGCTCCATAAAGAGGGGCAGATAATGGCTTCCTAATGACTGCTGTGTTGTTTCAGCCTGTGTGAGGGACCAGGGCAGCGGGTGAACGTGGGATTATTGTAGTTTATGAGCGAGAAGAACAATATTGTTGCAAACTGAAGTTATGACTATAGCCCTGTCTTTGATGCTGTTCATCTTTTAATGTAAACGCTGCTGAGTTATTTTAACATTTAAAGGGCCCATATTACACTATTTTCTGATCTACGTTGTAATATGGTTTCCTCATCAAAAATATACCTGAATACACTCTGTTCTACCTTGTGATGTCATGGGGTAATACAGGAAGTGCTCCACTGTGCTTTTAAACTACATGCACCTCCACTAGAATCATTTGGATGATTTCAGACCTGATATTGCCATCTCTACAGAACAAAAGATTATTAGATTGTTAATTTGAAAACTGCTAGCACTGATTCATGATTGGCTGCGGGTGCTGGGGTTTGGGTGGTGACCATTCCGATCAGAGAGAGTCTTTTTAGGTTTAAGCCAACTGGATTGCAGCATTGAAACTGGCAACCCAAATAAGAGACTCGTGTGAGACTCATTCTGCTTTCTGATTGGATAATTGTCTTGAGAACCAGAACACAAAGCTATATTTGACCCAAAATAGAGACTCGTGTGAGACTCATTCTGCTTTCTGATTGGATAATTGTCTTGAGAACCAGAACACAAAGCTATATTTGATGTGAACATGTTTACCTCATATCTGGCTATTTATAAGCAATTTCAAATCACATTATACAAACTTAAGCACAAAGTGAGGTTATATAGACTACAAGCTACTACAATCTCAACCCCCCAAATCCAACTTTGTCTTTAAAAATAGCTTTCAAAGTATGTTTCCACTACAGATATGCCCAAAGGAAAGAGGCACTGATTGATTGTCTCTGCTGGTGATAAAACCCAAGTGGAAAACGCATGGATAAATTCAAAAGGGAACTATTATATAAGGCAAAAACAATGTAGAAGTTGAAAGGAGCCTGACCGACAGTCCCTCGGAGACACAGTACCGGGTCAAATTGCATTATTGTTAAAATCTGCTGACATAACATTTTAAACCAAGCTGGGATACATCTGTAAATAATTGGGAACAAGGCTAGCCCCAAAAGTGAAACCATGTAAACAGTCCCAAAGAGGAGGGTACAAAACAGGAATTATTAAGTCCGCCCTAAACTAAACAAACTATTTTGAGAGTGGAACACAGAGGGATGGTTAAGTGAGATCTATCTGTCTTCAAAACATAGGAATCTTAAGACAAAGGCAGGAAATGTAGCGTCGAGGCATCTTGACATGTTGTTTTTGTTTATTTGTACAAAAGGCTTCAAGTGGCTTCTATTTTGGTCAGTGTTTAGTTTTACATGCACACTACCAGTCGAAGTTTGGACACAATTTCTCATGTATGTTTGCATGATTATTTATAGGGGTGTGCTAAAAAATCGATACATAGATATATATCGATATTATTAAAATTGATACTGTATCGATTCTCCATTTTCTAGTATTGATATTCCCCCCGGAAGAGAAGCGAGAAACGTGCAAGAGAAGCAAAAATAGAAAAATGACATGGACAGTATCGTACATAAATCTGCCACGGTCTATGTCCGTACAGTGTTGTTGAGAACCCAGGCTTTCGCCTTATGATAAACACATTTGATCAGCACTATGAGATTCCCACATGTAAACATCTGACGGAGGTAGCGGTCCCACGAATGTACCAGAGGGTGAAGGATGCCATTAAAACCAGCCTAAATGCAGCACCGAGAGTGGCCCTTACTTGTGATGGCTGGACGTCCCGTGCCATGGAATCATATGTAATCATTACAAGCCATTTTGTCAATGAACACTGGGAGATACTTTCCCATGTTTTAGAGCCATGCAGGAAAGTCACACAGGGACTACCACAGCGGAGCTACTCAGCACAGCTCTTGAGCAATGGGAGATCGTTAGCAAAGACCCGGCTATTGTGACGGACAACGCCGCTTGAGATTGTATTGTTCTAGTTAGAAACATGCATTTATCAATTTTTAATCTTTAATAAATTGAAAATAAATGCATCATTTAAAGTTTTATTTTTATTTTTTTGAGAAAATGGGGTTAATCATCAAGTAAAAGGCTGAAAGCCTTTATTTTTTTCTGAATCATATTGGATCGATTTGAAATATATCATATCGACTCGTATCATATTGAAAATACACTGTATTGAGATACGTATCGTATCATGGCCTGCGTATCGAGGTATGTATCGTATCGGCAACTTCTTGGTGATACCCAGCCCTAATTATTTACATTGTAGATTCTCACCGAAGGCATCAAACTATGAATGAAACGAAACCAAACTAACAAATTCGATCATTGCTTTGGACACTTGGAATTCATGAAGCTCATTAAGAGAAGGCCAAGGATTTGCAGCGCTGTCAATGTTTTCTGTGTCGATGAAAAAAAAAACATTGAATGAGAGGGTGAGTCCAAATGTTTGACTGTATCGTACAGTCAAACATTTGGATCTGTATTGTATTGTACAAACTGACCAGTTTGAGTACATTTTTACCAGGGTCGGTGATTCAAAACTCACTGCTGGCGCAGTTAATAAATCATTACATGTAGGCCTAAAAGATGAGTTGCCATGGTTACTAAAAGGAAACCTATTCATAAGATTGATAATAGCTATTGTGTCAGCAAAGGGTTCATTTTTATAAAGGGGTAAGAAGTGTTTCTAACAACAAAAGCAGTGTTATGACGATTCACGGTTTTGGACATTTATTATTGCACCCATGACGATAATTTTTATTGGCAGTAGCAACACAGGCATAAAAAGTATGAAACACAAGCAAAATGTGATATACACTACCAGTCAAAAGTCTGGACACACCCTCTCATTCAATGTTTTTTTTTTTTTTTTTCTGCTTCATACATTTTAGATACATATGGAAGACATCAGATATATGAATCAAGATATATAAAATAATGTAGCAAAGAAGAAAAGTTAAATAGCTTAAAAAACATTGAATGAGAGGGTGTGTCCAAACTTTTGACTGCTAGTGTATATGCTACAGCTTAAAGTGAATAGGACCGGCTAGCGTACTCATTTCACTAAAACGTGCTTTACATGAATATATTAAAGATTTTGCTAAAACTTTACCTTTTTTTTTTATTTAGTTTGTTTTTAGTTTACTTCCTAGCTGGACATGGGCAGAAGATGGGACATAACTGTTACAACAAGAGTGTAAATAACTGCCAAAGCTCGTCTAATTATAAACATTTTAGGTAAGAAATAAATAGGCCTATATGGTACTTGCTAACCAATTTATTATTTTCAGCCAATAGAGAGAAACGCATATGGTTTGATAATGTGATTTGACTTCTTTACAAACCTATTACACACTAGCATATATTGTTGTTGCTTCCTGAAGCTCCTGTCCCAGCCTGAGTCTACTCCTCTGATAGCTCATTTCACTGTTGTTTCATTGAAGTCATTGGGCCGTAACAGTCTTTATTTTCCACAGCCTGCCTTGCTCACTGCTGCTTTAATGTGGTTCCCCCGTTCTGATGTTGTCATGCTTTAGGGGATGAAACACATTTGTTTGTAGTTATTTTCTGATAATAGATCTCTCAATCTTTCACCACAGCAGTAATGAGAAAACTTTAAAGCCCTTAATGTATTAGATCTAAATCCAGATTTAAGCCTGGGTCTTAGCGGCTTCAATGTGTCAAAGTAGGAGATTAAAATTGCATTTTCTGTAGTCATACGTGGCACAGAAGGTTCTGAGTTCGACTCCCGGGCCTTTTTGTGTGGAGTTTGCACGTTCTCCCTGTGTCTGGTTAGGTTTCCTCCTGGCACTCCGGTTTACCCCATCAACCTAAAACATGCACCATAGGTAATATCCTCTAGCTATAGCCCGCCACATACTACAGGATTTTTCAGTCTTTACAGAAGAGAATTGGACTGTAAAGAGACAGCACACTACAAGCTAAAAGTGGTGAGTGCACCTCGCAGCAGTTGTTTTCTGACTACAGTAAAACGACTCACTTTGAGAATCCAAAATGTTCCAGAAATCAGAGCATTGCACTTCTACTTTAGTGAAATATTTGTGAAATTATGGACTGGGAGTCATTATTTTTGGAGGACACATTCTAATGGATAATATGGATGAGAATGCAGTTTAACTTTACAACTTTACGAGAGATGAGTAATAAAGTCATCTTTAAATTATTTTCGCTGTTTCCTGAGTTTATATTTTGCGCCTCTGTGTCCGTCACTCCCTCTGTCCTTACACCCTGTTTATTGGCTGTCAGAGTCGCACTAACACCACACACGAGAAGTGCAGCAGATTCAAAATTGCATATGAAGTAGAGATAGACCAATATATTGGTTGGCCGATATATCAGGCCGATATTTGGACTTTTTAGAGTATTGGCTATTGGCCTTAAATCTCCAGCACAGGCCCATATTTTGTTTTGGTCAATCTGCTGCCTAAAAAATATATGCAAGGCTTTATATTAACACTTTAACATGAAGAGATAGCTGCACAAAACATGACTACACAGCTCTCTTATAGGTTTGTGGTAAAAAAGGGCTTGGAGGGAGTTTATAATAAGTTTACATTCCATAATTTGAGGAAAATAATCAAAATTGGACAAACGTATCGGCCCAAAAATATCGGCAGAGCTTATTGGCCATCGGTTGTTCTGGATTCTAAACAATTGGTATCGGCATCTGCCATGAAAAAACACATATCGGTCAATGTCTAGTACGAAGATGCAAAATTTGTGGAGCAAGTCCAGCTTGTTGTCCACATTGTATACAAAGGCAAAACATTCCTATTGTTATTTGGCAGTAGCTCAACACAGTTTGGTCCAGTCCTCTGTCTGTTTTCTTGTATTAACATTGTCAGTATGTCCTTGGATGGGAGAAGAGTTCATTCAGTGGTTGCTACTTCAAATATTTAGCTCTGAAAACTTGGAAACCGAACAGTGCAGCTTGTGTCCTGCTCCTCTGCCCCACCAGTCAACGTCATTGGGGTTTAAACATCATCTGAGGGTCATTTTGGTTCATGTAAAATGTTTTTTATTTTTGTTTGTGGTAGCGACAGACTTCCTGACTTTGATGCAGGTTAGAACAGGAGGGAGTCTGTTTGAGCTGTAATGTTAAGTCATGAGAGTGGAGAGTTTGAACTGTCTGCTGACTCATACAAGGAAACAAGGAAGTGTTGTACCAAGGTGTTTATGACTGGATATTTCCCACACCGTAAAAATAAATATATTAAGGGGTGCAAAAGGGTACATTGCACATTCATTTAAAATTGCTTCCACCCTCATTTTAAGAAGGTGAGGGTTGTGTTGTGTTTGAACCCCTTTTGAATCTTGGATGCAACCTCAGTCAGCTTGGCCTGGACCCGGGAATACAACACTGATGTAACAGGAACCATTCTAGTTTTCATAATACAAGACAAGTATTGACACATCTCTGTTTGTGTGTGTGTTGTGGCGTAGAGCATGTCTCATACAGATGTATAGGGCCTCTAATAACAGGGGATACAGAGGCGTGGACAGGTTTGCAGGAAATGCATTTCCTCATTCAGAAATATATCACTGCTCCTGCTCTTCTGTCTTCATTCTGTTACTGATTTGTGTTATGTAACGTACATAATGTAGGATTTCAGTCTCTCACTCTCTCTCTCTCTCTCTCTCTCCCTCCTCCTCCTCCCTCTCTCTCCTCACCTCTCTCCCTGTGTGGTTAGTGGGAGATTTCACCCATATGGTCCTTTGGTAGACCATATTAACCCTTTCCCTCTCTCTCTCTCTCTCTCTCTCTCTCTCTCTCTCCCTGTGTGGTTAATGGGAGATGGCTCCCTGATTTCACCCATATGGTTCTATGGTAGACCATATTAACCCTTTCCCTCTCTTTTCTCTCTCTCTCTTTTCTCTAACTCTCTCTTCTATCTCTTTCTCTGCCCCCATCCTCTCTCTCTCTCTCTCTCTCTCTTTCTCCCTGTGTGGTTAATGGGAGATGGTTCCCTGATTTCACCCATATGTTCTCTGGTAGACCATACTGACCATCGTGTTTACGCTGAAATAACTTACCATTTACTAATAAACCAAATATCTCAAATGAATTCATTCATTTTTTACATACAGCACACAGTGACAGCTTCACAGTCACAACTTCTTGAACTTCAACCTCTCTTTGCAAGCAGACAAAACCTCAGCTACTTTCTCCTGTTCAATAATAAACAAATCCTGATCTAAAACAACAGTAGTGAAATACTGGAGGTCACACAGTGCAGCGCCTGGCTTTTACCCTGCTCCTGACCTCTCTCCCTCTCTCTCTCTTTCTCTGTCCCTCTCTCTCTTCTCTCTAACTCTTTCC
>KN476495.1:0-25159 GCA_000787095.1 Periophthalmodon schlosseri
GGAGAGAGAGAGGGAAGGAGAGAGAGCGGGGGAGAGAGAGAAAAGGGAGAGGGGGAGAGAAAGAAAAGGGGGGGAGAAAGAAAGAGACAGAGAGAGGGGGGAGAGGGAGAAAGAGAGAAACAGAGAGAGAGCGAGAGAGGGGGGAGCAAGAGTGGGAGAGAGAGAGAGACAGAGAGAGGGAGAGAAAGAGAGAGAGAGAGGGGGAAGAAAAGAGAGAGAGGGAAGGAGGGTGGGAGGGAGAGAGAGATGAGTTAGGAGAGACAGAGAGAGAATGAGAAAGAGGGAGAAAGGGGGGGTGGGGGTAGAGAGAGAGCGAGAAAGAGAGAGAGAGAAAGATGACCATGGGTTTCAGAATGATGATAAATTAGTGCCGTTGCCATAGCGCAGCACAATTTAATACAAAATATCCTATCTCTTAAATGGGCCTTAAAAACCATGAACCGTCCCTGTTTTAAGTCCTCAAAATGTTTCATATAACGTAAAAACCTGAAACCCACAAACAGTTCAACCTGGAGATGCGTTTACAAAGCTCTATAAAGATATAAACAATATTATTATGACCAGAAGCACATTTTGGTGCCACTTTATGATATCAACACCTTAGTGAGCGGGAACATTTCAAAGGCAAAAATCAGCCTCTTGTATAATGTCCACAAAAGTCCATTATCTTGATCATTATCTTGATCATTATCTATCAAGCACTGTCTTGATCTTAGAATCACAGCTTTTCAAAGCACTGACAGAGACTGAAAGGTAACAGCAGTTGTTTCTGATGCTGTATATTTGGTTAATACCTCAAGAGAGACGCAGTGATATCCAATTTATTTTTTTTCTGTTTAAATAGTACAGACTCGAAAAGACTGTATTTGGAATGTACAGCACTTTCCCATTGAGTTTTTCAATCAACATTAATAACAGCAGAAAATATAAGAATGTTAGCTATGACTGCTGTACTCGACATTCAAATACTGCAGATTTTCCACATCCGTGTTATACATTTTCTTATCGCCTTAAACTTTCAAGTGGTATAAAACTTCTGAACTATGCAGTAAAGATGCAAGTATTATTAGTATCATAACTCATATAATACATCAAAAATAATACATCAAAAAACAAGAACCAGTTTATGCAGTTGAAAGAAAAAAGAAGCAGAAATGTTCTCTTTAGTTAAACGCTAAAACTAAGTTCCCGTCGTAACACTGAGATTGCGAAAAGTAAACTAGAAAAGGGAGCCAATAAGGCTTTAATAATTTAGAGGGTAAACATGCATGAGTAAGTTGCTTGTCTGCCGGTGATTACCGAGGGGGTTTATGAAATGGCGGAACTCTAAATATAGCCCAAATAGCTAACGTGTAATTAGCGCTGATGAGGAGCTGATTGCAAAGGGGATATAACTTTTGTACACTGGCGCTCCATGCCAGCAAACTGCAGCTGTGCCACGCGGACAGAATTAATGGAGATAAATTGGAGCATAATTGTAAAACCAATCAGAGATATTTCATTTCTATATTCTCCTGTATCTTCCGGGGAATTCCCTAAGAAAGTGATGTGCCGTGATGTTAGCTGTTAGCTTTCTTCACAGTGTGGTGCCACAGTCTGCGTCAGAGGTTTTTAAGTCCTGGAATAGACCAAGTTCTGCGCAAAATATTCCATAATTAATCATAATACAGAAGCTGGGTTTCTCGCTGTGTGTCATCCCCTCATTAAAAGTGAATTTTCAGCATGACTCAAACACCGGGCTAAGTGCCTGCAGTGTGAGGGACAGTCCTAAGTATAGGTTGCGTTCACGTTTCAGAATTTGGTGATGTAATAATTTCAGACGGAGGGCAGGGGTCTATAGAACTATGAGGGATTCACTGTGGAATAAATATCCAAACCTATGATCCATTATTAGTTTGGGATTGGCTCCACAGACTTGTCATATTCGTCTTATGTCTTAAAGTCCTGTCAGTTAACAACAATCGCATCTTTGGAGTTGACAAATGGAACCTTTTTCTAGGGGTATTGTGAAAAAAATATTTCACTTTTGTTTATTTATACTGACAGATAAGACGTTGGACTTTGTGCCACCGTTTGTTTCAGGTCTAGTAATTACTCCAAACTCCACACACCTTCACTAGAATCATTTCGGTAATTTCAGCCCCGGGATTGCCAATCTCTACTGAACTAAAGGTAAAAGGAGCTGTTAACTTGAAAACGCTTCATGACATCACAAGGTGGAACAGAGAATTTTAAGCTTTAGAGATGTAGACAGACTAATAACGCAGGATTTCTGAAACATGCGTGAAGGAAACAAAACACAACTCGAGGTACGTTTTTTGAGGAAGTAACAGCATTATAACACGGCTTAACACTCACAAGAATCAATTTTGTATAATTTAGCACCTTCAAATCTAAATATC
Source organism: Periophthalmodon schlosseri (assembly GCA_000787095.1). Classification (NCBI taxonomy): domain Eukaryota; kingdom Metazoa; phylum Chordata; class Actinopteri; order Gobiiformes; family Gobiidae; genus Periophthalmodon; species Periophthalmodon schlosseri. The sequence continues at coordinate 2,403 of KN476495.1, forward strand.
CAGAATACACGACTCATTTTAATGCAGATATTCAGTATTCTGTAACTAAACACATTTTCTAAGTATTCTTCCCATCACTGCGTATTTACTGGGAGCTGTGTGTAAATGCGGCTCCAGCGCTCGCGGCCTATGTGGGACGGTCCTGAGCGTTGGCCGTTACCTCGGTGATGGCGGCAGCTGTACGCCCCGGGACAGGGCGCAGACAGGGAGTCCCTCAGGGTCCGGATGGCTGTGTACTGCACCCCCAGAGACGCACACACCAGCAGCAGCACGGTTTTCCACGAGCACTCCATCCTACGCGTCCTCTGGCTCTACATCCTTTACACTGGGGACAGACACACGAATCTTAGTCATTTGTCAATTTTAAGGGATATATATATTTTAATTAATATGTAGCCATGTGTTGGTGCAGTTTTTAAAAAGGTATTACAATCAAAGAGCCTGGAGCCCCTTCAGAGTCCACTGTCTGAGACTCCTGTAAAGAAACTGTTATGAACTTCTTCAATTTCTTTGCAAAAGTGAGGAGATTTTGGGTATTTTTGTTGTAATATGATACAATTGGAGCTGTGGAGGGTTGAAAAAGTAACTTCTGTGGCTAGTTATTGCTTCAATCTGCTGTTTATTTGTTGCAGCTCAGGCCACATAAATGGTCACATTTTTATACAGCGCTTTTCTACCTTCAAGGCTCAAAGCGTTTAACATCAAGGAACCACTCAGCCATTCACACACACATTCATACACCAGTGTGTGCAGAGACTGGGGGCCAGGTGGGTTAAGTGTCTTGCCCAAGGACACAACAGCAGCATTCACCTGTGGGAGCTGGAATCGCACCGTCAACCTGTGACCCAGTGGATCTGGCTGCTCTAACTGAGCTGCAGCATTCACTGTGGGAGCTGGAATCGCACCGTCAACCTGTGACCCAGTGGATCTGGCTGCTCTAACTGAGCTGCTGTCCCCCATGTAATGATACTGTCTATTTAAAAACTTGCTTCACTGGGATTATCTTGCATTATTCTTATTGTACCATTGGCGTGACATAGTTTCAATATTATCGTTTATCGCAGTAATTCTCTGTAACAATATATCGTGCTTCAAAATTTGTTTTCGTGACAGGCCTATTTATAAACTTTTGCTTACTTCTTATCAACCTCTGGCACTGGACTCCTTATGGAAGTCTGATTTAGGGGATATTAGCCCTGATTTAGACTGGGACAAGGTGTGGGAGAGTATTAGCATGTCCTCCAGGAATCCTGCTCACCCACAAATCCATTACAATTTTGTGCATCACTTGTATTAAACTCCTAAAAAACTTTATGTTATGAAGAGGATTATGGACTTCTTATGCAGATGATGTTCTTTAAATCACAGTGGTACATTTAAACATATGTTTTGGGGATGTCCGCCAGTGCAGGATTTCTGGAGACAGGTTGCATTTAAGCCGTCTGTGTTATTTGGAGACGCTGATTTGAAATGATCTCTCCCAAGTCAAACATAAAGTCGCCAAGTGAAGGATTTCATTATCAGGCCTCACAGCAGCAAAGAAAATGGTGGACCACACGCTGAAAGCCGCCACATTGACTATTCAGGCTTGGACAGGAACGTTTTTGGATACAGCCCAAATAGAACTTTCTATAGCCAGAGTACACAGGGCCAACAGTGACACAAGTGCATTATGGGGAGTTTTCATTGAACGCCTCCAACAGCTACAACTTATGCTAGACCAGGGGTCGGCAACCCACGGTTCCGGAGCTGCATGCGGCTCTTTCATCCTTATACTGCGGCTCCGCGTGGCTTGGGAAAATAAATTATAAGTATTTCATTGAAGTGTATTTTATTTGTGTTAGTTCTTTTTTAATTGTAGTTTAAATTGGAAAATTCCTGTGATCTTGAAATATTAAAATAAAATTATATTTTATTATTTTTCGTCACTCAAAATAAGCATCACACTCGCGGAAACCTGCCAACATGCCGCCAAAAAGCCGTGCATTTATCGAGAAATATGCATTTAGAGTCCTGTCGATCTTTGGATCCACATACGTCTGTGAGCAGCTATTCTCCACCATGAACTATGTTAAAAACAAACACCGCTCACGCCTCACAGACGACAGCTCACAGTCCTGCATAAAGATGAAAGTGACTTCGTACAGCCCCGATTTGCATATATACAGTGTTATCTTCATTTTAGATGTCAAAAAGTATTTACAGTTCCCAGTGTTTTTGTTTTTTTTATGGAAACCGGGTCCAAATGGCTCTTTGGGTGTTGCCGACCCCTGTACTGGACCTTTGGTTGGTTGAGGCCTTAGACCAGGGTGTGGGGATGTTTGTCTTTTTGTGTAAATTTGTATTAATATTTATAATGATTGATAATAGTATTTTTGAATATGTATATATGTATATCTAACATGTACACCTATATTTTTAAGCATTTCTGATCTTTTGAATGTGCAGTGGTTGTGATTATTACTATAAAATCAATAAAAAAAAATATAATCATAATAAAAACAGGTATCACAATCACAACTGAGCCCAGGCTGCCAGTGCTTAACCCTGCATATATTAGGTAATAATCATTCTGTCTTCTGATTGGATAATGGAACCAAAACACAACATTATAGCACAGAGTTTCAAAAACAACTTGGCCATCATGTCTAAGTTTCTGTAATTAAGAATAAATCAGCATTGTAACTGCAAAAGCTATATTTGATGTGAACATGTTTATCTCTGGGGACACAGATGGGTCAGGTTTATGAAATTTAAAACCAAAACCTCACATACAGTTCCTTTAACATGTGGTTCTACGAGCCAATGTGAATGTCTGAATAATAGTCTATGTGTCATGTTGTTGTGCTACATGTGCATCGATGCCAAACCTATAAACTGCTGCAAAGCAAATCTTCCTATGGTTAGAATAAAGTCACTTGATAAACGCGCATAAAAAGTCGATCTGATGCCAACAGCTGTGAAAGGAAAAAACTGTGCAATATGCTTAATACTTGATGAAGAAATAATGAAATGAGGACATATCTCCCGATCGCTACGTCACCAAAACAGAACATCAGCTCCACATCAGGTCCAGATCTCACACTCAACTCTCTGAGCTCACACTTAGTGACCAGCACCTGCTAAGACACTGCCACCCCTGCTTTGTTTTGGTGTAAGTGTAATTGCCCGGATAGCAACCTTAGCGGGTTTGACGAGGAACAGGGCAGAGCTGAGACGATTTGTCCAGTGCAGACCCAAGACCCAAGTGCATTTATTACCAACACCAAAGAAGAATATTTACAAAAATAACAGCCACATTTAAAACCGCAGCCTGTACCCACAGCACCTCCCCCTGAGCAGACCGAGGCCTGTACCCACAGCACCTCCCCTGAGCAGAGCGAGTCCATCCTTTACTTAGTTACTCCCACACTCCAGAACAGGTAAGTTCCAGCAAATCCAATCATATTGTTAAAAGTTATCTTTAGCAAAACAGTGCTAAAACTTTATCAACTTTATAAACTTTATAAACTTTATTCAATCCTGTTAGAAAAAAATAGAGCTCTATATTAATTAATTTTGTTCAGTGTTAACCGTAGAACACGAACTAGACAAAACTAGACAGAACTATACAAAAAGCTAAAATATTTGGACACCCTCCTCCTCAGCTCACAGTCGTCTGCCCTGGAACCTTCTTAAGGTGCTGCGGCTCCGTGGGGACTCATTTGGCCGTAACACCTAAGATGGCAGACAATGGCCGTGTCTCAATTCGACGGTTGCACACTTTGAAGTACTGTTCAAAGGACCCGGCCGATGAAGGCTGCTCCTCCGTGTCGCCTCCGTTGGCCGCAAAGGCCGTGTGAAATGGGACAAGCCTACGCCGCGGAGCGTACGTCAACCGCTGTCTGTGCACTTACGTTACATCGCTTACGTTACGTCGCCTAGCAACCGTGACGGCTGCTGACTAATGAGCTGTACAGCTGTTGACTCATGACCTAAACGTGTAAAATGGAAACTGAAATAATTACAGTTTTATTTTTAATTCTTTCTTATTTCACTGAAGAAGAGTCAATGTATCATCGTCGAGGGTGTTTATTTCTGTTTAGATTGAATGAAGAAAGGAATTAATCTTTCCTTTTGAATATCAATAGGCAAATATAATGTTCTAGATGATTTCTTCCCAATTGTAGTTGTAGCTAGATTACATAACTTTAAGAAAATATTCCTTGTTTCTCCCGTAGAAGAAGTCACACGTGGTGCATGAAGTCTGCTCAGACGCACACGTCCTTCACGGCCGATCTTCATGGAAACGCAGGGCACATTTGTCGGCCGCATTCGTCTGGTGCATGAAATGGGACAGGCCTTGTCGCGCCGGAAGTGACGTAAGTGCCCTTCAAATGCAGCCGACGAAATGTGAAACCGTCGAATTGAGACGCGGCCACTATAGGTAAGTAAAAATTCAAACGATTCAATTCCAATCTATTAGCTTAGGCACTTATACTCATGTCTTTTGTTACAGGCCACTTTAACTGCAAAACCATTTCAACTAATGAATAAACATTTTGAACTTCTTCGCGTACTGTCATTTATGTAATGGACTAGCTAAATTACAGGACGATTTAGGGACCTTGGGGTTGTAAGAGGCTGTAAGCTCTTCTCTGGGACGAAGGTGCATCGCAGTAACACAGACCTTGGTTATTTTAAGTTGATATTTGAACGGCTGCTTTAAATAAGTGGGATAAACTCGACAAACGTGAAACGAGAGAGGTGACTGGAGCCCTCATGTTCTTTTGATGACCCAGGATAAAGCAGAATAACTTAATGTTCTTAGATCAGAGAAGGAGATCTAGAGTTTGGTTTCTAAACTAACTGTAAAACTGTAAGGCTTCTTTCTTTGTACACAGTAAATTTGTGAATATATAAAGGTCTTTGTGTGCTCTGTTCTGTTCTGTCTGAAGAAGTGATCCTAAGGAGTTACCTTTGACTTATTCTCACCAGAACCGACCTGGAAGAAAGAGACCAGACTGTCTGGGTAAGTCCGCTGGCGTCTGAACATCATTATTGAAAGTTAGAGGAGATACATACACAGGGGCCCTTAGAAAATGTTGAGTTAAAGGGACTGGTTCACTGTTAATACTGGAATGGGAGTTTAATCTCAGGGACCAAAAGAGTTACCCAAGAGGAGAACAAACTTGGGGGGTTTATAGTTATGTGAGCGCGCCGCAGGTTTTGGCAAGACCCTAACTATTCTTAAAGGGCCCATATTACGCTATTCTCTGATATAACGTTTCCTCGTCACAAACAGACCTGGAGTTGTGTTTTGTTTCTTTCACATGTTTAACACACAAACCCTGCAGATTTAGGCCGAGTTCTTCTCTCAAACAGAAAACACTTTGTTCCAACGTGTTTTTAAACTCCATACACCTTCACTAGAATCATTTGGATGATTTCAGCCCTGGAATTGCCGATCTCTACTAAACTAAAGTTAAAAGGAGCTCTTAATTTGAAAACCTCATGACATCACAAGGTGGACCCGAGCATTTTGAGTTTTGGGAGATGTAGCAGACTAATAAACCGGTATTACTCAAACATGTGTGAATGAAACAAAACACAACTTCAGGTATGTTTCTGAGAAGGTAACAACATTATAATGTGACTTAAAGCTCACAAGAGTCAATTTTGTGTAATATAGGACCTTTAAAACCCGACAAACGCATCAGTACAAAAGGGACTAAACCCAGGACTAAACCAGGACTAGCACAGGACCAAACCAAATCTATATTAGAACTCAAACTGGGCTCAAACCAGGAACGCAACCTTAGTATGTACTTTTACTTTTACTTGAGTACAAATGTTCAGTATTCTTTCCACCACTGACTGTAACTGACGTGACCACGTGCGTGTGCATTGTTTTGAATGCCGCCGGCTCATTTTCTGCTTGACATGGAGCAGCTGTTCCTATAGGGAAATTATGAGACTCGCTTTAGGGCACGCCAACATTAGGTAAATATATAAAGCATAAAAAGAACCATTACTTCTGCCCTCTCCAAGCGGCGTCCTTCATACTGTACAAATTCATATGGGATTTTCAGCAAAGGTGTTTCTAAAATGAGGACAAAATGACAGCTCTCTTATTTAAGTAGATTATATGCTGTAAATAAACACTTTCAAGGTTCAGAGGGGATCAGAGGCAAGCAGAGAGAAAAAAAATGATTCAAATATCTCAAAAGATCATAAACGGTAAAAGTAGCAGCGTCCCGATTGGCTGTCGTTCAGTACCCATCGCATACTGTTGCATAATTACATTTCCTCTTCGCGTTCCCGCTCGTCTTCTGGGTAATTAAGCCTCAAAGCTCAAAAAAATAGAGCTAGAGTCTGATAAATATAGCTGTTTTAGTGCAGACAGGGAGTGAAAAAAATCCCTCTACCCTTCTTTGCCACTGGGCATGAAAGAGCAAAGGTAGATGCAATTTTCAAAATGGATTTAGAAAAAAGATGCTGCCATCCATTCATCCCAATGCACCCAAGTGATCATGGGTAATCAAAGCAGATCCCGGGGCACTAACTGTCTACCCATCACTCAAGGTGTGCACTGCCTCGAGGAAATAACAGCATGAAAACACAAATACGCCATATTACCGTCGCAAATACATCAAGAGGCTGCATTTACGTGGCCAGTCAAATGGATTCATAATAATTAGATTAGATTTTTGGTGTGTGTTTACATTCACAAGAGAAATATGATCATCAAAAGCACCTGGTTAAATATGTCAGACCTGTTCTGCAAAATGGACTTTTCAGAGCTTTTAACCATGTTGTTGTTTCCTTCTCATTTACTCTCTTGAAGTTGTTTTTGGAGTGATTCGTGCAGGTTTAACCGTTAATTGCTTATTTTCAAGACGCCATGTTGCCGATCAACCCCCGTTTTCATCACCGCACTTACTTTGTTCTCCCATTTTATTTTCTTAATCTGTGATACGCGTAGGATTAGGCAGCATCATGTAGTAATTTTGGTACAAATGAAACAAAAATCCACGGCTCGCTAGTGTGATCTGCAGCTATCCACAGGAGCGGCCGACAGCTTCGCGGCGCTTTGTTGTGATGGCGTTTACGGCGACGTCAGCTCCCATTGGGCGGACTTGTTTGAAGCCGTTTTAGATGAATATTGTGATTTAAAATTGAAAAACATAATAATCCACGAGTGTCAGAGATTATAACTGTAGAGCAGACACGAGCACAAAAGGTCTGCTTTAATTAATTTTTAACAAAACTGTTGTATTTGGAAGTAGAATAATTAAAATCCTTCTCATTCAGTCTTTAACATTTTCTTTCATTTCCGTCCTTGCCATGTTCGTTTGCCCTTTTTGCATCCTTGTCCTTGTCAAAACCTGCGCAGCTGTGATGGTCAGAAAGAAACCGTATTACTCACATCAGATGTAATTGTTTACATGACAATGCAAAAGAAAATTGATTTCTGTCAACAGGATAAAGGTTTTTTTTTTTAAAGTGAATATATTTTGCCACTCATCCACGCAGCTTCTTCAGTTCTGACAGGGTTCTGCGTCTGAAGGGGGCGCTAACTGCACTGAAACTAACACACCCTAGTTCTTTACACTAAGTAATATCTGTTATAAGTTAAAGAAGACATATTATGCTTGTGTCTGCTCTGTAGTTATAATCTGTGACACCCGTGGATCGTTATGTTATGATTTAGACATTTTAAATCGCAATATTCATCTAAAACGACGTAATAAAAGAAACAAGTCCAATTCCGCGTTACAAAACTGCGATGCCCAATGGGAGCTGACGTCGCCGGAAACGTCATCACAGCAGAGTTGGCCCCTCCTATGGATAGCAGCAGATCATGGCAGCAATTAGTGAATTTGTACCCTAATGACTACGCAACGCTGCTGAATCCTGCGTGTATCACTGATTAAGAAAATTAAATTGGAGACCAAAGTAAGTACAGAGCAGTGGGCGGTGAAAATGGGATCATTAATATAGCGTTTTAAAAATAAGCGATTAAAGATGGCCCAAACATGCACGAATCACTCCAAAAACAACTTCGAGAGGGTAAATGAGAAGGAAACAACTATAACATGGTTAGAACTTGGAAAAGTTGCATAAAAATTTTGCATAACAGGTCTGCTTTAAGTCCAGTGAACTATCCTAAGGTGTGAACAGTCACCTGAGTCATATTTTTACATGGAACCTTCCCGGACAACAGAGGGACAACACAGACATCTGTTGACGTGACATTTGAATGAGCTTCTAACCGCAGAAATCAGATAATGATCAGATTTGTGGTGTGCATATAGTAAACATAACCAGTGTCTTTTTCTGGGCTCGTGTGTGTCACCTTGTTGAGTTCATTAATGATGTTTATGAGTTTGGAAGTCTTGTATCCTCAGGACTGTAGCACACTGAGCCCACATGAGCTTTTGATGTTCCATTAATCACAAACAGAACCAAACTAAAGACATTTACTCTGCGGGTGAGAGCAAGCAGACCCTGATATCATGAGGCATTCTGTTTGAATACCACCAAAAAGTGGCAATCATCAAATGAAGCCATCACAGAGAGAGGCTCTCGTAAATGCAAAAACAAAAGCTGGGACAGAGTGCTACAGTGACGTCGGACATAAGGAGGGTGAAGAAGATAAATGACTTTTTTATGCAGCGGTTTGATGGATGTGTTGTCTGATCATAGAAATAGCTAGATATGAGCACTTAATGTGACAAGATCCATTATAACAATTTATCAAGACCCACCGTAGGGCAAAAAATAAAAAGAAAATACAATAAAACTCAAATTTTTTAATGATTTTAAACAATCTTCATTTTCGAATTTGAATTTATAGTTTCGTATTAAACTCAAATAAAAAGGACTAATAATGTAGATGAGGACAAGAGTCAAGACAGATGTTTTCAATAAACCTTTTAGTGCCATTTAACACACAAGTCTATAAACTCACACTTGCAGACACTCTGTTGATTAAAAAACTAACCAAATAATTGTGATCTGCCAATAATTACCCTGGATTCTATTGGAATTAAATGAATTGCCAGACCCTGACCCACGGCTCTGTTCATACTTTGCAGTGACATCACGTTTTAAGATGGTCTGAAACTCAAAAAAACCCCAAAAAACTAAACGGATTTAAACAGCACATTTCCAAGAGCCTGCGATCAATACGAGCGTTCATGGTCCTGTTTGAGTTTCAACAAAAAGGTGAGAGTGACTAACTGAAAGACTGTTGGCTAATGTTAGTGTAGCGGAGTGGGTGAGGAGGAAGGCAGCCTTTTGTGGGACACAGCCAGCTCCGTGCCCCGTTCATTGTGCTGTGAACAGTCCAAACCAGACTGGGAACACGCTCTTATATATCGGGACCAGGTTCAGAGGTACAGCACATGCACATGCAGATTTGTGCCTTACAGTCTTACCTCCTCACACAAGAAATGTCTTTATTTCGATAAAATAAACAACATGCAACAATCAACAACAGTGGTTCGTAATATAATAATACAGTCAATATGAAAAATGGACAGTCTGAGGCGACACTGGACACCACCTGGGACTCGATCACACAGGCCTCAGCAGGGACAGGACACCGGGGACAGCAGAGGACATGCACAGGACCCTGGTAATCAACCGAGACAACGCCGGACACGAGGGACCGGGACGCTCAGGGACAACAGGCCTCCAGGGACACGTGGCTGCAAGATACCCCAACGGGCACAACCGGCTCGTAGCGGCTCCCGAAGGACGGCACTGGATTCGGGCAACCTGGCGCGCGTTCGGTCCCCGTCAGGCAAAGGACATCTGAGGCGCCGGAACTGCAGAACCGCCTTGGCTCTGGAACATCAGGAGCACCAGGAGCACATGGCTGCCCCAAAGCCTTTGCTCCAGGTAGCAAACAGAAGCCCCAGTCCAGTCTCAGACACTCACACGGACATCCCCCAAAGGCACGTCGAAAGAGACAAAAGCGAGGACAAAGCCCGTCTCCTACTCCCGCCACTACAGTGAAGGGTAGCGACAGCGGCCACCAATGTGGTGGACCAAGAGGGTGAGGGGGAATGAGACAGGCAGCTAGTCTTTTGTGGGACACAGCCAGCTCCGTGCCCCGTTTATTGTGCAGTGAACAGTCCGAACCAGAGCGGGAACACGCTCTCATATATAGGGACCAGGTTCAGAGTACAGCGCATGCTCAAACAGATTTACATTAGCTAGATTGTAACTGTAATGTTATTCACGAGTTCAGATTAAAGTCTACCAAAGCCTCAGACAGAGCATGCTTACAGTTAGCATCACACTCCCAGGGAATATGGATGACATCAGCTGCAAAGTATCAACATTGTTATTTTCAAGGCCTACAATCAGAAACCTGTCATGAGGAATCTCCATTCCAAGTAGTCTCTGTTTCAAAATGATTCTCTTGGAGGGTAAACATTTTCAAAGTATCGGTATCGGTATCGGAACTGAAAAAGCTGGATTAGTGCGTTCCTATTCTGAACCTTATTCTCCATGGAAATGTCGTTGTTTGGCCTGTAATTTTCCACCAAATTACTTAAAATTTTGCTATCTCCATAGAGACAGGCAGCTGACTCCTCCACCACCACCACCAACAAAAAAAAAACACCTGTATTGAATAAAAGAAAGATAGAAACATATGTTTATACCATGCTGTAAAATCTGCAAAGCAATAAAATAAAAGACAAACAGGTGATGGAGCCTCCACCAGAAAATATACATATGAACCTAAACCTAAACGGACATATATTTCAAGTAAAATCGTCACATTTTTATATAACACTTTTCCACCTTCAAGGCTCAAAGCGCTTTACATCAAAGAACCACTCACCCACTCACACACACATTCACACACCAGTGTACACAGGCAAGGTGGGTTAAGTGTCTTGCCCAAGGACACGACGACAGCATTCATCCGTGGGAGCTGGAATCGCACCACCAGCCTGCGGGTCGGTGGATTTGACCGCTCAACCAGTGATGTTTACGTCGAGAGCGGGATTCGAACCACCAGCCTTCAGACAGACACCCAAAAACTAACCGACAAATATAATAATGCGGTGGGCTAAAAGGAAACATGGAAAACTGCTCCGGCAGGTTTCATAAAGATTTCGATTTTGTTATATAAGTACAGACTCCCTTTAGACCTGGCATTTAAACAGCAGCTGTATGATTCCATGTGCTCTGCTGCTTGAATACAAGAAGTGAGATAAATGTATTTTGGCCATAATGTGCTCAGATCAATGTAGAAAAATAGGAAATGGAAACCTAACAAAGCCCCCCATATTGTGTGTATGTGATGATGTCAAAGCACTTACACATACCCTCGATATTGTCTCCTGTATTTACGGGAAGGCGTATTTATCAACAGATGTGCGTCCTTGTGTTCAGCTCAACGATAAGCGCTCGGGTTAGATCAATACAGCTCATAAAATCCACGCAACAGTGACATTTCTGGGATTTTTCTGTCTGTAACATCGTCACATTTATTAATATTAGCGCTTTTCCACCTTCAGGGCGCTCAGACGCACTCATTCACACACGCGTTCACACACCGGTGCACGCAGACACTAGGGGCGAGGTGGGTTAAGTGTCTTGCCCAAGGATACAACGACAGTATTCATCTGTGGGAGCTGGAATCGCACCGCCGACCTGTGGGTCAGTGGATTTGACCGCTTAAGCGATGATGCGCATGTCAAGAGAGGATTCGAACCGCCAACCTTCAGATCAGTGGACAAACGCTCTACCAACTGAGCTACTTTCGGCCCATAACGTTCATCCATTCTATTTAAATTATATGCTAATTAATATGCGCAACAGTCTACTTAACCAAAACACAAAGGGTCTATAATATTCTACTAATAGGGTTGATTTAGTGATGGCTCACACATAAAAAAAACAACAAAACGCTGACAGCCTGACATCTTTGGGAATTCTGTAGTTGACTGATAAGACATTCACACTTTGTTTCTATCATTTACCAAATCAATCTAAATCATCTTTTTGAATAATAACTTAAAACACCAGCTTTTCAGACACAATATGTTTTGCTGTTAAATGCATGGACCAATCATAGACTATATATATAAAAATGAACATAGCTAACCTGCTAGCCGCTGCGTTCCAAATAGGAAGTGAACATGAGCACAGTTTGAGCTCAATCTCTGGCTCCAATTCACATTTACATTGAAAAATTATCGCCCCTCTCTCCGTAACTGCTGCTGTCAGGCTCGTTATTTGGTCTTAAAATAATCCTGGTGTTTTTATTTCGCTTTTGTGTCCATAAATCAAGGTATGAACATTAATAACAGACAAATCAGGCGCCTTCGTTCCCCGAGGTCGCTCCCGCTAGCGTCAGCAACAGGTTTGATTGACAGCGTTGCTAAGCGCCTGCACCGCTGGTTTAGCAAGGGGTAGGCACTTAGCAACGCCGTCAACCAAACCTGTTGGGGAGGGGCGTTACCTTCAACAGCCTCGCTCCGGATTGCATCTTTGGTCGGAATTCCAAATATTGAGCTCCAAATTCGCCGCTATAACCGCTCTAGCCTCGACGAGCTTCGTTTGACTGGAGCCGAACGCCGCGGGTGACGTCACGCTCCCTCAGTCCACTTCTTCACACGCTCTATGGCGCCAATAGACTTCTCCGCAGGTCACAGATATCGCATAGCTGCCATAGTGTAGGGTGACTCGACCTCATGACCACAGCATGGGAGCCCATCTTCAATAATGATCCCTCTTATGTAATAATAGGCACTGAATGGATCCATGCTGCAGGCAAGTGATATGTCATTCAGCGAACAGTCACCCACATGGCAGTAGCTATTGATTTGTTATTCAACTCATACCTTTCAGCACAGGGTCAGAAAAACACAGCCTCTCTCGGGGGACCAATAGAAAATGAGTAAGAGAACCTTTTAAGAGGTATAAACGCTGCATTCTGAAAATATATAACATCATAATCGTAGCAATGTTGGTGTTATACAAAGCCGGTTTAGATAGTGACATAAACGTACATGGAGGTCACTGCACTGAGCTTCGCATAATTAATTTGATTGTCAAAAAAAAAAATAAAAAAATTTCTGATATTAATTAACACCACAACTAAATACGCATTAGAATAAGTATCGACGATGTAAAAAAATGCATGTATCAGACAAAACTGGACGAAAATGCCAATCTTGAAAACCGAAAGAGTCGTTTTGCGTCTGTGCGATGTCAAACTCGGGAGTGACAGTCATGCCTTCTCTTTGGTATTTATTCAAATCTACTTTCAGATGTTAGTATTCTAACAAGACTAATTGGGGCACAAACTAAACGCTGAATAATTGGTTTCTGATTACAGTAATACCGGAGTGAATCTGCATAAGCACGTATTGTCTTGAGTCCTGATTTAAAGTGCAGAGCAGATGCAAAACAGGAAGTTAAGTAATGAAATTGAAAACAAATTATTACAATTCCATCCTTCCATTTTCTTCTGCTGTGTCCGGGGCCGGGTCGCGGAGGCAGCGATTTGAGCAGAGAGGCCCATTAATACAATTCAGTTTCAAATTTAACAAAATGTATTTCTCTATACACATTATCCTCGGTTCAGTGTATTTTTTAATAGTCTGGAAAATTTCAACCAGACTCCAACTTTCCAACAAATCTGATAAAACTAAAATCCTTTTATGTAAAGCAATATATATATTTTACACCAAACTGTGGGTGCAACACTTATGAATACAACCTTTGAAGATGGGTCAAAATCTTTGCATAAGTATTAAAAAATATATCAGCTAAAAGACAAAATCTCTGTCTCAAAATAAAAGGAAATGAATGTTTGTGCAGTCAAAAGAGTCCACGCTCCAGCGGGTGCTTATAATGAGAATCTATATGGTCATGCTTCTTAGGACCCTGACATTTGGTCCCTGTTCTCCGTCCACAGCTGACTGACCAAAACACTTCCACCACTCCACTGTCGCACGTTTTGTTTTTCTTTCTAGTCATGCTTCTCGGATCTGCTCCTCCTCCACCTCATCCTCCTTCTTCTTCTGCTGCTGCTGCTGCTGGTAGCCTCTGGAGAACCAAACCAGATGCTCTAATGGCTTAAACCAATTTGACTCACATGTGTTTGGTTGGCTTAAAAAAAAAAACAAAACAAAAAAAAAACACCAACATATTAGAATTCTCACCAGAAATGATGCGTCGTAAGAACAGCTGGTAGTGAACCAAAGGCAATCTGCGCTTTATAACAAAACAAGCGCTTATTGGGGATAAAGGCCGTGGGGATGGGATCAACACAGGATTACATTGTGCGGTGGATGCTCCTTTGGCAGGTGCAGTAAAAGTGGCTTTTGGAGCAGCACAGATAACAGTGGTGGAGATAATAGCACATGTCTGAGTGTATGGTCCAAGACGTGGAATAGGCTCTGCTGGAAATAAAGGTTACAAATGAGGTTATGGATTGTATTGTAGTCAAGGAGCACGCCGCCCCAGGCCACTGCGAACAAGACATGACGAGTCCGAGTCAGCGCTCACACGTGTACAGCTACTGCGCGGTTTCGGATGACGTCAGAACGTTCTATAGGCAGATAATATTTAATACAGATGGGGGAAGCTGAGATGAATAAGTGAAAATGCAGGTTTTTGTCGGAACACGGTGAGTTCTTGGGTCTAGTCATTAATAGTTAAACACAAATCGAGTTAAGCATTTGTGAATTAGCTTTTTAGATATTTCATGGCAAAGTTCAATGTAATCAATAGGGAAAATCTGGCTCTTGCCCCGCCCATCTGATAGTATGACATCATCGCAATCAGAGAGGCCGTTTTCAAATGATAAATAGGTCACATTCTTACATTAGCGCTTTTCCGCCCTCGAGGCACTCAAAGCGAACCACTCACCCGTTCTATACGCCAGTGTACGCCCAGGCGAGGTGGGTTAAGTGTCTTGCCCGAGGACGCAACAACAGTATTCATTTGTGGCTAAGCTGAAATCGCACCGCCAACTCGTGGGTCAGCGGCCAGACACTCTACCAACGGAGCTACTGTCGCCCAGGCAATGATTCTGTCTGTTTAAAAATGGTTTACAAGGATTATCTCGCATTATTTTTATCGCGACAGGCCGACCGCCACATTTACGTCACCATGGAGATGTAGTTATGGCTTTGACTGGAATCTTCCACAATACGGCGTTATCATATCTGTCTCGCCTCTATTCAATTACAGGTGTTTTATTGCGCAAAAATACATGGAAAAACATACATTCCAACGCTATACGAGATTGCCTTTTCACAGATCTGACCCGTAACTAGGCCTGGTGGCGTTACCTGCCTTTCTCCATAGCGATACATAAGTTTATTGCCCAACTGTGGAACGTTCCAGGCAAAGCAGTAACATTTCCGCAAAGGGTGTAACAGTAAAATTTGATATCTCCAAACGAAAAAAACGACTTCCTTTGTCAAATCAAGACTCACCTTTTGTGTTTTTATTTTAATTTGAAATGTTAAACTAACCAACAAATGAACCAATGTGAAGACGGTATAGAAAACTGGTCTTAGGACAGGTTTTATAGAATGGTAGAATGGACACAGACTCCCTTAAGACCTGGCATTTAAGAATTTCAGCCATATGATGATGAGTTTATACACTTTTACGTACATGATTTCCACATAAGAACTCAGATTTATGTAGAAATACACTGTATGAGCACTTAAAGCAGCCCTCATCTGGCTTTTATCAGTTAAACCACTTGATGAAGAAGTCATTTGTGCTCGATTAACAACCAGTGTTAGTCCTTGAGGCACAAACATTGGTCTTCAGCCTCTTGCTATGAGTTCAGTGGCTCTTTAAAAAAATTACGCAAAACTAATTATTTTGTTCTTTTTCTTTACCACGACGTAATGTAGGGTGACCAGATTTTCAAAATTAAAAACTGGGACGCACCTGGGTTGGGATGGTTGGTATAAATCAAATTGTGAAAATAGTGCGTAACGTTGTCCGTTCTTGGTGCATGTTTTAGACTTATGCTCATTTTCAAACACGTTTTTCAGTATTTTAGCTAAACAAATGACATTATATTCCTCTCTTTACTGTTGGCGAGGATCAAATTGGTCAAAAGTAGGGACACCTGGGACATTTCTTGTATAAAACTGGGGCAAATCAATGGTTTTGGATAAATCTGCTGGGACAGGGGACACAGCGGTCAAAACTGTGACTGTCCCGGGTCAATAGGGGCGTCTGGTCACCTTACATAATGTGTCTGTGTAAGCCCTCAGTCGTCCAGGTCTGAGCCACAGTAAAAGCCAAAAGTAGTGACGTTAGTGAAGAGTGCAGTGAGCGTTACATTGGACAAATTAAACAGCCACTCCATAAGAGAATGTACCAACACCGTCGCGAGAGCTCCTCTGGACCCCAGTCCGCCGTACATCTCCATCTCAAAGCCACTAACCGCTCCTTTGAAGATAGTGAGGTACAGATCTTAGCCAGAGACAAGAAATGGTTTGAGAGGGGAGTTAAAGAGGCAATTTTAGTTAGGAAAGACAATTCTTCCTTGAACAGGAATGGGGGCTTTAGACATCATCTATCCCCCATTTGTAACTCTATCCTCAGACCCAAAGCAAACAAAGGAAACAAAGGGAACAATAGAGCGAGCCATTAAAGGTTGAAACTGTAAACAATAGCTGTTTACAGTTTCAGTGTAATGAGCTCCTCCCTTCAGATAGATATAAGGCAGTGTCCACCAGTAATCTGACCAGAACTGAAGAAGCGGCTTGGATGAGCAGCATTTAGTTCAATAGACCTAGCCCACATACAGAAACTGTAAACAATCGCTGTTTACAGTTTCAGTGTAGTTAGCTCCTCCCTTCAGACAGATATAAGGCAGTGTCCAGCAGTAATCTGACCACAACTGAAGAAGCGGCTCGGATAAGCAGCGAAACGTCTTCACTTCTACGACTTTTTCTCCAGTTGACAGATTTAACTTTTGGCTTTTACTTTACATAATGTCTCAACAAAACTAGGGTTGCTTCGATACGATACTGGTATTGACAAAATCTCAGATACCGCACATTTTTCAGGTGTCAATATCGCGAGTACTCAGACCAAATCACTGATCCGATACCACTCTGTATTTTCCAGAATGAGGAGAGTGCAGCCCGACAACAGCTAACACGACAACAGCGCTAACACGACAACAGCGCTAACACGACAACAGCGCTAACACCACAATAGCGCTAACACCACAACTGCGCTAACACCACAATAGCGCTAACACCACAACAGCGCCATTAGACATGTGACTCTGACACTTCAGTCTCAAAATCTCATTTATTCTGTAGATGTTCTTTAGAGAGAGACTAAGTACAGTTATTTTTTGTTGTTGTACTGTAACAGAATAGAGTAGCCTTAGTTTACTTCTTCACACTATGCGGTATCGGCCTGGTATCGGTATCGGCGAGAACACAAGGCCAAGTATCGGATCGGATCGGATTTTTAAAAATGGTATGGGAACAACACTAAACAAAAGTGCACACTGAGTTGTGTTTTGTTTTTAGTCACAAAACTAAAAAGAAGGGAGAAAGACAGAGAGACAAACAGAGAGAGAGACAGAGAAGAGAGGGAGAGAGAAAGAAAGAGAGAGACAAACAGAGAGAGAGAGAGACAGAGAAGAGAGGAAGAGAGAAAGAGAGGGGAGAGAGACCAACAGAGAGAGAGACAGGGAAGAGAGGGAGAGCGAAAGAAAGAGAGAGACAAACAGAGAGAGAGAGAGACAGAGAAGAGAGGAAGAGAGAAAGAGAGGGGAGAGAGACCAACAGAGAGAGAGAGAGAAGAGAGGGAGAGAGAAAGAAAGAGACAAACAGAGAGAGAGAGAGAGAGAAGAGACGGAGAGAGAAAGAGAGGGGAGAGAGACAGAGAGAGAGAGACAGAGAAGACAGGGAGAGAGAGAAGAGAGAGACAGAGAGAGGGAGAGAAAGAGAGAATAGAGGGAGTGGCAGAAAGAGAGAGAAGAGAGAAAGAGAGACAAACAGAGAGAGAAGAGGAGAGAGGGGACGAGAGAGAGACAAACAGAGAGAGAAGAGGAGAGGGGACGAGAGAGAGAAGAGAGAGACAAACAGAGAAAGAGAGAGAGATAGACGGAGCAAGAAAGAGAGAGAGAGAGAGATCACCTATTGATGTTGAATATTCAAAAACAGGATTATCAGCAGCTCGTGTGATGGTTTTGTTCATTTAAAGCCTGAGTGGGGCTGAAGGGTCAAACTGCTTTTGGTCCAGTGCTCGGCCTGAGAGCCATAAACACCAGGGATTATCCAGTAAACATCTGAACTCAAGCCGAATTAATGTGCACGATGTAACTTTCGTGGAGGGAGTCCGGCACACGCTTGTTTCCATGGAGATGTTATTGCTTTTACTGTAAAGTCACACAGTGCGGCATTAACTCCATTATATTGCGTTTTATCTGTTATAACGATTTTGATGCTAAAATGCAACATGCGATGCGACTGTGACCGTACTCGCCTCTCCACAGACCTGACCTGGCACTTGACCTGGGCACATCACCTGCTTGTTCTCCATGGATACACGTTTAATGCCATATTGTGAGACATTACAGTCAAAGCAAAAACACATATCTATGGAGCCCAGCAGGTGGCAGACCCTTCCCTAAAATTACATCCATGTAATTAAAAAAAAAATACTTATGTACTTATGTTTTCTGTTGCATATTTATTTATCATTTCTACATTTTGAAGGGCTCATATTACGCTATTTTCTGATCTATGCTATAATGTTGTTTCCTCATCACAAACAGACCTGGAGACGCGTTTTGTTTCATTCTTCTCTCAAACAGAAAACACTCTGTTCCACCTTGTGATGTCATGTGGTGATACAGGAAGTGCTCCACTGTGTTTTTAAACTCCGCTCACCTTCACTAGAATCATTCGGATGATTTCGGCCGTGGAATTGCCCATCTCCACTGAACTAAAGCTAAAAGGTTGACGCTAACGCTTCATGACATCACAAGGTGGAACAGAGCATTTTGAGCTTCGGAGATGTAGACTGACTAATAATAACGGGCGTGAATGAAACAAAACACAACTCCAGGTGTGTTTTTGAGGAGGTAACAACGTTATAACACGACGTAAAGCTCACAAGAGTCAGTTCTGGGTAATATAGGACCTTTAAGCGCAGAGACACAAACAGACGCTATGGGCGCAAAGCAGCGCAGAGGAGCAGCGCATGACCCCGGGCTGCAGAGAGACTCCACTGATGGAGAGAACATGAATCTTGTCCTCTACGGATCCCTCCAGCACTTATGTTCATATACATTAATTATCCAGAGCCTTATACCGCTTCTAATAAAACAGTGTGGCTCAGAGCTGATCATTTACATCACATTTGCATTGCGAAAGGCAGATGGGAACGTACGTGTAGGTTATTCTGCATAAAATTATCTCATTTTATTCAGTCAGTCAATATTTTAAAGAATATCATACAGAGCGGTGTAATAAAAGTTTATATTGAGCATAAGGGAATAGGCTGTGCTAGAAAAAGTCAACAGATGGACAACAGAGGAACAACTGGTTGCAGGTGCTGTTAGATGTAAAGTTTTAGCATAAGTTCAAATTGGTTTATATATAACCTATAGGCGACGGATAACATTCCCACAAGGCACATTCAACTTAAAATGTCATCTCATTCTCTCCCACGGCTGCAGTAACAGATAAAAATGCTCCCGCGTTTCGCACGAGAGGCTGCACCCCTGCATCCGCGCGCATCCCCGCACCCATCACTCGGCATGAAACACTCAAAGTCACGCATTTGATCCAGAAAAAAAATTTAAAAAAAGAAAAAGAAACGTCCCTTACCATGAGGCATCCCGATCAGACGTGCGTCGCGTCGCCCCGTCAGCCTCCCTTTGCTGAAGTGCATGTGGATACGTTTTTGTTTTTTTTTTTCCCCGTGCGCGGAGAGGACAGAGGGAGAGATGAGGAGGAGAGAGAGAGAGAGAGAGAGAGGAGGAGGAGAGAGGAGGGGGGGAGGGAGATGGGAGCGTAGCGTGCCGCCGGTGACAGGAGCCGGAGTGGATTCAAAGCAGATGCGGCTGGGCTGAAGAGCGGAGAGCGAGTGGAGACTGGACACAGTTTGCAGCGAAAGAGAGAAAGAGAGAAAGAGAGAGAGAGAGAACAGTTCCCGGAGCCCCGCTGTAGATTTGATGGGAGATGCCCCCTCGCGTGTTGTACGTATTGATGCCGCTGGCTGCGTTGGTTACGTTTTTCTGTAGCCTATTAGTGCGGGTCTATATGTGATCTTAACCGGCCCACGAGGAACCAAACTCCAGGCTAGACCAGTCCTACTTACACGAGGTCAATTGGATCACGCGCATGCACAAAACGTGTTAAATTGTACTTAACCTTGTACCGAAGTAGATGTAATCTCGCAGAATTCTTTAAAGGCAGTTAATCTCTTTCAGTCTAAACCTGTTTTGTAACTTCAAACCAAAGTCAGAGGCATTATTGCTTTATTCATCAGCCCCAACAGTTGTATAGAGCTTTTCATGACACTCAAACGCGCTCCACACGGTTCAAGACAAAACGCAAATGAAAGAAACGCAGTTATTTGAAGTACTTTTTGAAGTATTTGTATAGCGCCAGTTCCAAATGAATGCGCCTTGTTGCGTTTTATATAACCTGTAGTGTAGCCCTGTCACTTCTAAGCAGCTGATTGGCTCCTCCCCCTGTCTCACGTGGGGCAAACGATGAAAGATGCGTATAAATAAAAAAGGCGTTTGATTTGAACCAACGAACAAGGTAATTGCGCTGGTCTTTTTTTCTGACAGATTCGATCACCTTTACATAATTTGCACGCTGCCGTATCCGCACACTGACAGACCTCATCATTAGCGACGGAAACACGGGGCCCTCTGTGCGCGACCGCTGAGCTGTGGTGCGTTTGCGGTGTAATATGGAGGTATGCTTTATTACAGGCTCGTGGGCAGGTTTCATTGTGTCCATTCAGGCATCAACAATCATTTCACAGCGCACCGGGACCACCGCGGGCCCGGCGCCGATCGCGGCGCGCGGCTGTCATCTCTCTACGGGGATCTGCTCAGATAGAGATACAGAAACAACAATGGCGGCGACACACGAGGCTTCGGATCACAGCGACACGGACGGCCCCATTTTCTCCTCTGTGCTCCCGGGAAACTACCGTCATCTTTTTCGCGTGTGGTCCGCCATCTTGGACACAGCACCCCAGGGGGTTACTGCGGGGTCAAATTTAGCCACTGACAGCTCCATTACTCCTGTGAATGGGGCTGGTCCGATGGTCCCTCAGATTTATCTTAGAGGCTGTAGCAGACTCCTGGGAGCTTTCAAAGGTCTTCCGTGAGATTTACAAAGAAACAACGCATCCCCGGTTATGGGTTTATGCTTTTGCGATACGTCAGACAGTTGGTGGATTATGAAAAAAAGGAAGAATCACTGAAATAGGGCGACAGTAGATTAGTTCGTAGAGCGTTTGTCCACTGATCTGAAGGTCGGCGGTTCGCTGTTCTCGACATAAACGTCTTTGGCAGAGCGGTCAGATTCCAGCTCCCACAGACGAACGCTGGCGTCGCGTCCTTGGGCAAGACACTTAACCCACCGCGCCCCCCAGTGTCCGCGTACGCCGGTGTATGAATGTGTGAGTGGTTCCTTGATGTAAAGCGCTTTGAGTGTCTCGAAGGTGGAAAAACGCTGTATAAAAATGTGACCAGTCGCACTGCCATTAATTACGAAAACTTTTATGATTTGTGTTTTACAGCGTGCCAATGCAATGCCATTAGAAAGACGCTATTTATACCAGAAAACCATTTTAAAGTATTTCTTGAGAAAACCGTAATCTTACCTCAGTAACAGAAGGTGAGATAAAAAAGTGGTGAAATTGGCTTGAAGTCATAAGTGCTTTTTTTATTTTTATGTATTACTTTATTTAAAGGGACAGAAGAAAGCACGAAGAAGAAGAAAGTTACGTTGAAAATAGTAAGACCAAGGGTTAATGTGCAAACCTGGTCCTTCACATACAACAGACAAAGGCAAACAGTGATATAAGGCCATTACAACGTGAAGAGCAATACAACATATTAACAATATCACACACTGAACATGGCTTTAGTCTTCTGTTGTGGAATTTCTAACAATAAAAACATTAAAAAAATATGAAATGAACAGAGAAGTTGTCTTGAATCAAAGAGTCTGATTTATTGAATCAATTGTGCACAATTGTCAAAGAGCTGCTGTTCCTAATAGTGTCGTCTCACCCTCAGCTCACAAATGAACACACATACAGTGTATTTATACCATCAAAACAATCATACTCGTTTAGTCTAGACAAAGTGGCTGGAGGCCGCTACAGGCACAAACAAGAGTTACATTGGTGCATAACAACAGATGGTATAACGAAGGTTAGATCAAAAAGATCCATAAGTAAAGTAAAGATTTAAGGTGAATAAAGCCATAACTGAGTTTTCTCAGTTTGGCAGGTGTGGCGTTCCAGATCTGTGTGGGTATTTACACTACAATTCAAACGTTTGAACACCCCCGTCTAGTTCATGTTTTTTTTCTTCTTGCAAGATGTACAGACATATGTGGCAAAAGAAGCGATACATGAGTCTAAATACGTTTTATGAATTTGGATTCCTCATAACAGCGCTGCAAACACTTGGCCTTCTCACTGAGAGTCCCCTGAAATGGTTTTCACTTCGCAGCTGTGCTCTGGGTTCATTAGTCGAATGCCGA
>KN476497.1:0-17023 GCA_000787095.1 Periophthalmodon schlosseri
GAGGAATGGGAAACACAGAAGGGATACGTGAACGAATAAGGACGCCAACGTTTACGACGAGCGCGCTGATATCAAGGAAAATAGAATGTCAATTGTAAAGTCCCGGGGATGTGAGATACCTATGTTCTCCTGCGGGGGGCCATTACGCTGCAGTTTTGTTCGAGAAAACAAAACAACAAAAGTGACGAGAAAATGCGCGTTTCATGTGCTGTGCTTGTTCTCACGAGTGTGTGCAAGAACTGCCTATACATATACATAGAAACTGCTTGACCTTGACCTATCACCTTTGACCCCCTCGTGCTTTTTTTTATACACTTAAAGACGCTGTGCCTGATTTTTACTGTCTTAAAAACATGAAAAACAGGATGAGTTCATTTTAAACGATTTGCAGGGGTCCAAAGTTATTACAAACGTCCTAATTATTCACCATGATGAGTTTATAAGCGCTTTTCACAACTTTCAGAGACCAGAGCGGATGATAAAACGCTAACAACAACAACTAGCATGCTAACCGTGCGCGTCCTGATTATTGGACAATATGATTTATAATTAGATATAGACAGCGCCCTCTTTTTAACCTCACGAGGTGCTTAAACAATATATCAGTACTGGGGCAAGACAAATTTTGTTCAAACACATGGAAAAAAATGCAGTACTTGTGTAGCTATAAACAAAGTAAAGCACCATTATGTAAATTATAAATAGTTTTAACATGTAGACACAGTTTAAATGGAAAAGAGAGAAATAAAGGAATAAACTTAACATTGTCTGAAGCTGAAGCTAAAAACTTTAACCACAAATGTTGTCATTGATGTTATTATTACCGTTGATGACTGTGTTTAAATGTGTGCGCTCTATGGGTCCTCTTTGTTTGAGAGAGTTACTGCAGCCCTATGCTCCGCCCAGAGCCCTGAGGTCAGCTGACCAGCTCCCGTTGGCTGTGCCTAGACTGTGGAACAGCGCCCTCTGCCTCAATCTTTAACGCGGTGTAAGACTAGACTGAAAACCCACCTCTTCTCCCTGGCATTTAACACTATCTAGACATGATATCTTGGTGTTTTATTGTTCTTTTCCTATGTATCATTTATCGTTCTTTCCTATGTATCATGTTACCTGTTTTTTGTTGACTTTTATGTGAAGCACTTTGGGCAGCTGAAGTTGTTTTAAATGTGCGATATAAATAAACTTGAACTGAATTGAAACGTTGTAGTGCCTGAATGAATGTGACAGATGTTTGATCAGTATGTTGTGTTTTGATTTTCTGGCTCTAACTTTAGAACCCAAATGGGCTCTAGAGTGGAATGCTGCAGATTGTTCGACTTGGATTTCGTGACTTCACCTTTAAATTGTGCATTTTTTGCGATTTGAATTCTCACAGACCGAGCATCTCCTCCGCTCTCTGCCGGCGTTTCCACCTCCACTGTCTGCTGTATACACTGGAGCTGCATTATTGATACTATCTGCGCTCTCGTCCGACTCTCGACTTACGGCCACATCAGTTTCGGGGAGAGTTCCAGTGAATTTGACCCCCACATGCTCCATATTTTATTGTTTGGTGTTTAATGCATTTTTGAAAATCCTTCCCCGGCCACACAAAGAGATTTTTCTGTCAGTTTTGTCCCTAGTAGAGGCAGATGACTGGAGGGGAGAGCTCACCTTCAGCTCTCTGCTTTTAGACAGGGGATCATTACAACTGTGACGGATATAAGGGCAGTGTGTTTGCTACGGGCCTGTTCTATAGAATCCACTGGTACAATGGACTTTGTGAACTTTATGGAGACAAGTGGTGAAGTTTGCACTGGTCTGGTGTTTTAAAGTTTGCGGCATAGATGGGTCTGAGCCATAGACTGTATATATAAATGGACACAGCTAAGCTCCGAGCGACGTGTTCCAAATAGGAAGTGATCATGGGCGCGCTTCCGGCTCCACTGGCTCCAAATCACTTTCTATTGAAAAACTGTTGCCTCTCTCTCTGTAACTGCTGCTGTCAGGCTCGTCTACATGATCCTGGTATTTTTATTTTGCTGTTATGTCCGTAAATCAAGATATGAACATTAATAACAGACAAATCAGGCGCCTTTTTTCCCTGAGGTCGTTCCCGTTAGCGTTAGCAACAGTTTTGATTGACAGTGTTGCCAAGCCCGTTCCCTGCTAAACCTGCTCTAAATTGGCCCCTATAACTGCTCTGGCCTCGATGAGCTTCATTTGACCGGAGCTGAACGCTGTGGGTGACGTCACACTCACTTAGTCCACCTCCTTATACCGTCTATGGTCTGAGCGTCTGAGCTGATCTATTGAACCTCTCCCAATTCTCACCCAGACGAACAAATAGAGAATTGAATCATAGTTCTTTCTGACCAGCATCAGGGATTGAAATGTGTTGTGTTAGTGAAAAGTTTTATGTCTTTAGTTTAGAGTTTGTCCAAAAACGGTTTTGGCTCTCTAAATAATGATCGCTAAATAATCATCAAAACTGCCTTCTAGGTTCAAAATAACACCACCTTTTTTGCTCTGCCCACCCAAAATCCAACTGGCAAGCACATCTCTGTTTCAGAGAAGATACAGAAAAGAGACTGATGACAGACCATAAATCTTATTAACACATAAAAAAAAATCTTGCAAAATCCAATTTACATAATGGCAGAAGGTTTTGGTTCTTGCTTAGAATTAATCCTCATTTCTTAACATGGTAACTGGGTAATTTGAAACTTGCAAGTGCGTAACTTTTTAACAAAAAATACACTAAAATAAAATAATGCTTTTGTTTTCATTTTGTATGTTTATTGATAAATGGTCTTATTTTTATATAGCGCTTTTTCGCCTTCAAAGCGCTTTACATCAAGGAACCACTCACCCATTCACTCACACATTCATACACCAGTGTACGCAGACACTGGCGATGAGGGGGAGGGTGGGTTAAGCTTCTTGCCCAAGCCCACAACGACAGCATCCATCTGTGGGAGCCGGAATCACACCTCCAACCTGCGGGTCAGCGGATCGGACCACTCTACCAGCGACGTTTATGTCGAGAGCGGGATTCGAACCGGCGACCTTCAGACCAGTGGACAAACGCTAGCTACTGTCATCCTGTTATTGCACTGAAAAACACATGTCCTTACTGCGAGCTGGCTTGCTTCTCCGTAAGCCTGACTCATACTTCGCCCGGAGAAAGCCCTAGATACACATAAATCATCATTTTTTTCTATGGAATCACGCAGCCACTTCCACAAAGTTACACAGAGTTATTTCAGTCAACTTGTCTTAAAATTCTTTGTGCTTTGAGCGTGTTAGCGAACGGTATCGGAAGACACACCTCCAGATGCGTTCGTTTGCACACCTCTGACACCGCAATACACAAATATCAGAGATTTTAATATGCGCAGTTGGAAAGTGTGTTCATATACCTCGCGAGGCGTCCATTTTGATGACACTGTCGTGAAGTGCGGAGATGGTTCTTGTGCGAGAGATTGGGTTACTCCAGACTGTCCCTGCGGATGTCCCGGCCAAATGGCTCTGGATCTCACGCCTGGGCGCACATATTGAATGCCATAAGAGGTCTCTGAGGTCTCCTTCACGGGGAGCAATGTGTAGCCTAACAATGTGGAGTTTTCACCTAAACCAAATTTGCGCCAAAGAAGAGGGATAGCAAGGGCACGGCGGCACGGGGGACACGGGCGGAGTGCGTATGTTCCTGCTGGATGTTCGTTTCGGATAAAACGGAGCCGTGGTTGTGTCCAGCCTCCTGCAAGTGCGCTCATAATTCTTTAATAAAGCCCTAACAGGACTTGCTACGATGCCTCAAGAGAACTACCAGTATTAGGTTGTCATATAAAAACTAAATGCTGTTTTCAATGGCATTTCTGCTATTCCCAAACATCTGGTCGGTCTGAATGCTTTCACTCAGGACTATTGAGTGCCTGACTGTGTAATTCTGTGGACAATACCTCTGAGGCAGGCCCCATGCCCACCCTGTAAAAATGTGGTTTTAAGATAGATTTTTGGCAAACGAATCAGATTACTAAAACTGTTACGTCCAAATTTTACCACTGCTGCCGCTCGTGCTCCTTTATAAGCGCTAACAACAACTACCATGCTAACCTCGCACTTCC
This sequence comes from Periophthalmodon schlosseri, assembly GCA_000787095.1. Classification (NCBI taxonomy): domain Eukaryota; kingdom Metazoa; phylum Chordata; class Actinopteri; order Gobiiformes; family Gobiidae; genus Periophthalmodon; species Periophthalmodon schlosseri. The sequence continues at coordinate 4,110 of KN476497.1, forward strand.
TGATTGTCACACAAAAATGCTCTACAATAAGTCTGCTGTTTTGACGGCAAGAGCTGCTTATCTGTTTCGGGGAAAGACAAATTCTGCGCAAATGCAAGAGGAAAAACTGGGTACAAGGCCTTAAACGTTTTGTGTGCTAAAACATGTTATAATTTAAAATGAAACTTTCAGTAGCACTTTCTGTATTCTGTATTCTGTTAGGTCAGCGAGTTAGCAGACCCGAGGCGCTGTGAAGGGTTAGTAAAAATCCCTTATTGTGAAAAAGGGATGCCAATGGGTTTTGACCACCAGGCCGGTGTTTCGGCTTGGACAAAGGTGTCCCAGGTGTGTGATAAGAGGAATAATCCTTCATCGGGGTGGATACTGTCTGTTCCTCACTTCCTGATTTCAATGGGGTCCAGTGTTTGAACCGTAGACGCTAACGGGAGCGACCTCGAGGAAAGAAGGCGTCTGATTTGTTATTAACGTTCATATCTTGATTTACAGACACAATAGCGAAATGAAAATACCACAATCATGTAGAGCGGGTTAATACGAACATTTTAAGACAAAAATGACGAGCCTGACAGCAGCAGTTACAGAAAAAGGGGTGACAGTTTTCCAATGTAAAGTGAATCGGAGTCAGTGGAGCTGGAAGTGCTCACTATGTCCATTTATATATATATACAGTCTATGGTCTTGTTCAAGGATCCTATTTGGAATGCGGCGGCTAGCAGGTTAGCTATGTCCATTTATATGTAGGCTATGATTTGAACTAAGTCACAAAAGTAACAACAGCTGATTTGTGACAGATCAATTAAAGATGACTTGGAACTAGCAACCAAAACATGTCAAGGTAAACACACCTTGCCAACGAATTGTCTACCTAAAAGAAATCAAGATATAGATATATTTTGAAGCTAATCTACGTGCCTGTGTTCAAAAACAGCTTGAAAAAGAAGCACAATTTATACGGTGAAGTTCACATCATAACTTCAGAGACTGTTAAGTTAAGTTAGCTAATTCCATTATCATGAACAAACTCCAAAACCAATGAAATCTGATGTGGGCCCCTTTTGCGGCTACTGTTAACATGTCCAGAGTTATCACTGAACAAGCCATCCACTCTGCTGCCTTCTGATGGAGCAATACTTGGGGGCTGTGTAATTATATTGCTTTAAATGTGCCCAGGAGAACGCCCCTGCCAATGCACCCACCAAGTCTCAACACTTGGGCGAGAGTCAGAAACACAACACTGGTGCGCGCCCACGTGCGAACACTGCAGTGTGTGCGTGCGTGCACGTTTGCTGCTCTGTTAAAAGGGAGGCGCACTGGTACGGATACGCCTCACAAGTGAATTTAATTAAATCATAAATATGAGCTGGAGGCCGCCACCCAATTTAATGTAATGGATGATGTGGGCCAGTCCATCTCTGGCAAAGCAAAGTTCTGGACCGACTCGGAATGCCCTTGAAGCTTATTAAAAGTGGCTGGCACACGGAGACACTAGCGAAGTTGTTTAATGGATGCCCAGCTTGCATTTAGAATGATGGTTAATGGCGGGCTGTACCATCTCCGGTTGGCGCGGGGGAGTTGCATCGTAGAGGAGTCTCCGATGGTCGTCTGTTGCGCATTAAAGTCAAGCAATCAAAGCGTACAGATGACAGACAACATGCGAGGGTAATGTCACGCCTCAGATATGCTAACGGCTAACGCCAGGAGAGCCCGAGTCAGCAGTTCAATGTGTGGTCCCAGTGTAGAGCTGAATATGTGGTACTGATCAGTATTTATTCCATCTTTCATATTCTGGGTCACTGGTCATGTTCTGTTTTTCATTCTGTTGTTTAGGTCTATATGAACAGTACGATAAAATAAACACACATTTTGGTCAGATATTGATCAAATCTGACAACATTTTCTGTTGTCGTTTCAATTATATTCATGGGTTTTCCATCAAATGACTTTTCCTGTTTGTACGGACGCCATTTTGAAAACTTCTAACTGCTCAAAAGACAGAACAGCAATATTTTGAATTGATTAGCCTATTGTTATGGCAACTAGTTTTATTCACTAAACCAGAGATTCTTCAAGTACTACCCCATATGTTCATTCATTTTTTTAATAGTGTGTTTGTCTTTCTTATGTTAGCTTAGCCCATAGCAAGGTTAAAAAAGCTAAGTACTGAGGTTTCAAATGTCAGTATTCAGCACCTAGCTAAATCAAGTTCAGTATCAATGGAGCTTGCGAAGGTTAAAACTTTGCGTTTGCAGCAACACGTCCCAAACATCCATAGTTACAATCGCAAAAACGATGTAGAAAAGTAAACAAAAGAGCCGTGGAACAGACAATAAGATTCCATGTCAGGTAAATACATTTATTCATAGTTGTATAGTGTTACTTTTGAATGAATGCTAAGTTTATTATTTAGCATCTCTAGCTAACTGAAAATTCTCTGCGATGTCACAACCCAATCCCGAACTCTACAGGGCCTTGGTGAAAGTCTATGTTCTCTCAATTGTTCTACTTTTAAGTAAAATTCCATCAATCCGGCTTCAATCCCAGTTGCTACGTTCCTCTGAAACCTTTTCCACCACGTTTGATTGCTCCACCGTATATCCCCCAGCGTCTCTCTGTTCGTCTAAAACAAAACCCACCTAGACCCTCCCCCCCCCAAACAAAACCCGATCTTTAACAAATGTTTTGCCTCTTCGTGTCACTGTTGATGAATCATTCTCGGAGACAGGCAGATGTTGCAGCGCGGCTCTCGTCCCGATCGGCAAAAGTCTTGGCGAATCTTTCTTTCTCCGTAGTCCCCCGGAGTGCTGCAGCCTCCCTAAATAGAGCGCGCATGGGTGTGTGGAATGGGGACCGCACAGGGTGATGGGTAATGGAGTCATTAATAACAGCAGACCTCCCTTAAGATGCTCAGATGTTCGTTAGCGAGAGCCACGAGGGAGCGGAGGAAAATAGCATGCAGTTTGATACAATGAAAATAGAAAAAAGGTATAGGATTGTGTTGGTGATTATGCTTTTGTGTGACGAGCTGTTTGGGTGTGTCGGGACAAAGTAAGGCTTAGTGATTTGTCATGTAATAATGTTTTCATCACATAAAAAACATACAAAAAGTGAAGGTCGCTGATGGTTGATTATATATAACTAAATAAATAATCATCTTCTGTCGGAGATATGTATTGTGGGTCACGCTTTATAATAACTACACAATTTACAGCCTTAGTAAAGCAGGAACAAACACTTAACTCATGATCAACAAATAGTTTATTAAGAATGGTACAGACTTAGTAACTACTTACTCAAGGGGACAGGGTTAGAAGTTATGTTTAGGGCCTTACTATGTAGTTACTAAGCCTGAACCGTTCTTCACAAAACATTTGTTTATTATGAAGTAAGCCATTTTCCATGCTTTATTGAGACTAATTAAGGTGTAGTTATTATAAAACTGTGTAACGATTTGGGTGAGCATGATTTCACAGAAAGCCATTTTCAATTTTTTTCTCAAAATTTTTAAAAAACATGTCTAAATAAATGCAGTTCCAGGAGGTTCATCTGGTCTTTATTTTTATATTTTATTTTTTTATTATTATTATTTTTTTTAATAGATTCTATTTTCAGGAAGGAGCGCTAGTGAGCAGAGTATGAAACAGGTATGAAAAACAAACAAAACCTTGGTCTGAAAAAAAAACAAAAAAAAAACAAAAACAAAACAAAATGAATGCATATGGAATAAAATAAAGTTTACCACGACAAAAAAACAAAACAAAACATTGGAATCAGTTGATGTTATGGTGTGATGCGTTGTGATGGGTTAGGTCTGATCAAAAATAAAAAATAAAAATGACTATTTCCATCAAATTTTTAGAGTTACAAAATAGATAAAAAGGAAAAAAAAAAATGGGAAAAAAGAGAAAAAAATCTGTTATGTTTGGTGTTGTGTGTTAATTACCCAGACAAGAAATTCATTCATACATTTTCACCGTATGTAAAAATATAGAGAAAACTTTTTAAAAAAGGACCAAACTCAACCATAAAATGAGATAACAACATGGATGCACAAATATCAACAAAATCATAGTAAGTATTCATACAGTTTTTAATATTTTCATCACATGTGCAACACAAAAAACGAGGTCTGCCAAATACAGAACTCCATATTTGTACAATACATTTTATAACATCGGAGATAAACGTCCTTTTGCGCCAGGAGATGTTGATTTGTCCTGTAAACTGCCTCAATGAAAATGTCCAAAAACATCATAATACAAAAGTGCATCTCAAAACATTACCAATATAACAGAATGGATACGAAGAGTTGTGCCAAGATGGCTTCCAGCTTGAGAGGCTAGCTGTGTTCAAACTTCATGACCCCCCAAAATGAAAATCCTTAAAAAAAAGAAACAAAAACATAGAAATATTCCAGTAATCTCCAGGCTTGGACGAGCAGTAAACATTAACAACAGAAATGTACAGGTTGATTTAGCGTAATCCACATGGGAGCTTTATCATGGCTCTGTTCGCTAGCCAGTTTTTCCAAATGTGTGTCACTGCGTTTGCATATATCAGCATCCTGTCCTGCTTTCTGCTTTCTCTCCTCGCGTTTTATGTTCTTTTATTTTTTCAAGTCCAATGCAGAGTGTTAGCGCCACTAGTCCTCTGGTTTATATTGATTGACCGCACTCGCAGAACGACGTCATCCGCAGATAGGCTGGAAAAGTGCCTTCTTAACGTTTTTGTTTTTTTTTTTCATACAAACATTTTTTTCGCTCTGTACAATTGCAAATACTGTTTTAAGATTGCGATATAACTGGTAAGCAACACATGAAGGATTTTATATACAAAGAGAGTTGATTTTTCCAAACAATTGTCAATAAGGAGGGTTTAAGTCCAGCCTCCCCTTGTCCATAGATACGGATTGTGTTCCTGGTTCAGTTGGAGTGAAGTCAGTGGGAGAAGATGCACCGACAGTAATGGGGTCACATGATATTGTCTGGTGTCATGTGACCTGGGTCCAGGCCAGGCGCTGGTATCGGCCATGTTAGCTGCTGCTGCTGTGCTGAGTCAACGTGTGGTTCTGCCGAACACAAAGAGAAAAGAAAGAAAGAAAGAAAGAAACAGGGTTAGAAATATAGCAACTAACAAAACATCTATGTATTGTACTGGGTAAAATGAGTTTGAATATTTGAAGTTATGGCAAAGATACTAAAATCAACCATTGTCATTTTGTGAACATACCGTATTTTCCAGACTATACGTCGCACTTTTTTTCATAGTTTGGCTGGGGGTGCGACTTATACTCAGACGCGATTTATATGTGAACTATATGTTTTTTTCTTCATTATTATGCATTTTTTGGCTGGTGCGACTTATACTCCAGTGCGACTTATACTTCAGAAAATACGGTATGTTTATTCATGGGTTACTTTCTACATTTTATATACACACAGAAGACATCAAATATGTAGAGTAAGATATATGGAATTATGTAGGAAAGTAAAAAAGGTAAATAACTCTACTAATTAAAAAAAAGTAGCCACCCTTTGAGTTTTTTTTCTTTGCTACGTAATTCTATACATCTTACTTCATATATTTGATGTCTGTGTGTATATAAAATGTAGAAAGTAGTAAAAATAAAGAAAAAAAAAAAACACAGAATAAGAGGGTGTGTCCAAACTTTTGACCGGTAATGTACAATATTTTGATTTAAATTGTCAGTAACTATGGCAGCGGCCCTTATTTTTCATCATTCTGGATTGGAAGTTTTACCGGGAAGGAATGCAACACACAATAAACAGAAGACCAATCTACAATCTATAAACCGCACGTAAAAGTGTATGATTGAAAAAAGAACGTTTTTTTTTTATTACTATGGCATTTGAGTTTAACGGATAAAGCTTGTACCCCTGAACCTATTGTATAGTTTCAGATTTTTGTGGCAAGTTTCCATCCAAAAATGTGAAAATGATATGATAAAATGATGATAAAATGAAAAATGTACTCTTATGTCGCGATTTCTTCAAGCAAGTGATACCAAAAGTATAATGTAATGGATTTTCAATTCAACTCAAGTTTATTTCTATAGCACATTTAAAACAACTTCGGCTGACCAAAGTGCTTCACATAAAAGTCAACAAAAAACAAATATACAGATAAAACGATACAATAGAACAATAGAACAGCAAGATATCTGTCAAGTTAGTATTAAATGCCAGGGAGAAGAGGTGGGTTTTCAGTAGCCCTTGTGTTCAGAAAATAAACAACCAGAAGAAATTTGGCGTATTTCCTTACACCAGAACGCCACAGTATGTTCAGTTGCATGTTGTATTTCTAGTACTAAACAGAGTCGTATGAGTTTTGCATATAAACATTTCAGTTCTGTATTTTCTTATATTAACTTCTATATTCAGAAAACTTCCAACTCAGACAATCTAACATCGCCATTTCTTGCAGATAATTACCTTGACATTTAAAAATCACAGCTATCAAATCCAACAGCACCGAAGTCATATGTTACACGGATCAATGGCGGGAGGTAAGCTCTGGGACTCAACGTGGCAACGCCGGTGTCGTATAAAAGCATCGACGAGGCAACATCCAATTTCTCTGAGCCAAATCTATGACACAGTTGTGACACACCTGAAGAAGCGTTCTCCTCAGAGCCTTGTTTATATATGTTTACGGCCTGTGCGTATTGACCGAGGAGTTGCGCAGGTGAGGCTTCGGATCGGCGCCGACCCCCTCACGGACACGTCTCCTATTGACACATGCATATGCACACACGTGGCGAGCGCTTGTGGTGGGGCAGCTGTGCCAGGTTTCTTTAAAGGGGAGTGTCGACCAGGGGGTGTGTAACTGGTGTCCCTGGTGGGCAGAATCCAGGTCATCTTTTGAAGTGACTGCTAATCCCTTTAATGCAAACTACATGCCCCACTTGCTGCTCTGTTTCAAAACACGGCCTTGGACTCTCTGAGCTGGCACGGACTAGACGCACCTGTCACACGCGCTGTCAACATGCATGAATACGTACTATAGTAGTAGTAGTAGTAGTTGTAGTAGTAGTACATATAGTAGCAGAAGTAGTAGTACATCAAGAGCAAATACATTTATATCAGCTAACTTAAAGGCACTGCACCTGATTTTTACCATCTTAAAGCCTTTAAAACCATTCGCCGCGGTACAAACAAACCTCACATTCAGCGCAGAGTTTAGTTGTTACAGTTAAACTACTAATAACTAGCATGCTAACAGCACACTTCCTGGTTTTATACGGGATAAATAGGGTCAAAATTAGATCGCTGTGTTCTGCCTGCGTCTAAGAGCTTTACAATGCATCTGTACTGGAGCAAGACAAATTCTGTTCAACTACATGGACAAAAATGGGGCAGATTAAAGGAGTGCGATCAGTAATGAACTACACCGCCTCTTGGTCAACACATTTATGGACGTGAGTGGATCCATACTCGATATACATGCTTTTGTTGCCCACTATTAGCGTGGGAGGGATAGTAGTACAGTAGTAGTAGCGGCAGTAGCAGAGGTCGGCCTATTGCTGGGTTTCAAAAAGTATTCGAATCAACTGTCAAGATGCTTATTAGAATAACTTTACCATGAGGAGTGAGGTTAACAAATTTTGTACTTTTGTTCTATTAATAGTTTTACGGCGCTGACTAATTCCGAGCCCTGCTGCAAACAAGCCCCCGATGTCACTCTTGTCGTTTGAAATCCACTTCGGCCATTTTGGGGAGCTTTACCAAAACAATCACCTTCAGTCCTGTAGGTGCACGGCCCCTGAGGCTACGCTAGCCTATAGCAGATACCCATCAGCCCCCTCTGTATTCATCCCATTCCTCTTTACCCTTTCGGCTGCTTCTGTATAAAGCATTTAAACACCTCGACAGCTTTCCTTTCAGCCGGGCCGATTACTTCCCGACAGGTGGGGTAATAAGCTGTTTGACGGGGAGCAGGAGGGTGACCCCGGGAAGGGTTAGCGCGCTTCGCTAGGGCCCCTCCGTCGCTGCTTACTTTTGTTTTTTTTTTTTAAAGAACAGCACTGCCTCTCTCCTCTCCCTCTCTCCTCTCTGCTGAAATCAAGCTCCTCTAAGTGAGTCTGGAGGAGATTCCCAACGGGACGCTCTCTCTTTCTACCTCACCTCCTCCACCCTCCCTCTCTCCCACTATCTCTCCCTATACCCCCTGGTGAAGACATCCTTGGCGTTGCGGAGGAGAGGGACAGGAGCAACCTTATTAATGAATGCGGCCCATTACCCGTCAGCCTGGCTCCTCTGCGACTCCCCAATGCCCCCGCTGTACGTGACTTCAAATGGCAGGATATTGACACGGGCAGAGCAGAGCGGCTAAGACTAAACGAGTGTGTGTGTGTGCGCGAGCGAAGGGGGAGAAAGAAAAGAAATTTGTGCTCGCCTTTGTGTGACTGCCTAGGTGTGTGCGGACCCCAAAGGAACGGGGCTCCTTGGATATAATGTAGGGCTCGTAACAGCTATTAGAGGGGAAAATAACGCCTCCAGGGGCCGACTCTCCCCCCTCCAAATGTCCCAGCCCTGTCTAACACACTGCAGTCTACCTGTTCCTTAAACATGCCGACAGTTTTCTCACCGAGGGCTTTCTCAAGGACGGTGTTAAACGACTTCACCGACGGAGGCAGCCACGGCAACGGAACGAGAAAAAAACACTGAGAGAAAAGTAAAGCTGATACCTTCATCTGGGTGGGTATTGAACTCCGCAGAGGAGCTATAAGCCGCTGGTTGCGTGAGGACGAGATGGGACCCAGAGAATTTACTTTCCAATCTTCAGCCTTGTCAACTTCTTCAAGTAGCTTTTGCACTACACTGGGAAGTTAAACACATCTGATGCAGCGTCCCCACAGACAGGGAAAAGAACAGTGGACCAATTGACGGAGACACCCATAAAGATTCACCGCGGGCTGCAGAGGAGGGAGTTGGCAGATTGAGTTTAGGCAAAAGTGATATTCACAGAAGGTCAGCAACTTGTGAAAGAAGGGAAGAATACGTGCAGTCGAAAACAGTTGCTGCACTGGTTTGCAAGAGAAGTCTAAAACTAATACTATGGCGAATGTAGTGCATTACTACATCTGGAAGCGTAATAGGCCTAGACATTACTGTGGGAATTCAGACAGATCAAACCAGCGACTTAAACAAGTCAAGATCCATGCCAACTCAATACAAATATGCTTAGAACTAAAATGTTGTAGACAGATAAAGGTGACCCATGCCTCCTTAAGCTGTCAGTAAAAGCTGCAGTTACTCGCGTCTGCAGGTCCCACATGGATGTTCCAGAGAAAAGTGTCCAGTGCTCTGACATGAGGGGGATGTCACTAATGGTGTCACCCCAGAATCTCTGCAATTTGGGATTAGATGCCCTCCATTAAGCCTTTTAGCTCCAATCTCAGCCCCTTCACAAGAGCACTATCCCCCTGAAACTGTTCCCTTATCATCCATTTCCTCCCATTCTGTCCAGGTCTTAATCTGCTGCTGGGCTGGAGCCCCCTGCTGGTACAGAGGCCCGCGGCAGAGCCCACGCCGCTGGTGTTCAGGTAAAGCAGCCCAGTCAATCCCACACCAAATTAAATTTCACTCTGATCAATAGCAGCCTTATGAAGACACCCTGCATTTGCCTCTGCTTCCTCTTCCTCAGCTCAGCCGCCTCTCTATGGCCCTGTTAAAACACCAGCACTTTCATGTGATTACATCACCCTCTGCAGCGCCCTGGGGCACATGAGGGGAGGGGGCTGCCCGGCAGGGGGCTTGTGTACCCATGCAAACAGGTGCAACATGTCTGAGGAGTTTAGCAGCTGCCTGCCGACAGGGAGAGTGAGGAGATGGGAGCGACTGGGGAAGAGCACAAAGTGATTTATGAACTGATCAGTCTGTATGTCGCTCCCCAGTGCTCTGGTCTCCATTGATAAGACCATGAGCCAACACGCACACACCTCTTACATCACACATGCACTTTCATCTGGCGGGCCGCAATAGGACAAGCTAGTGTCCAACATCACAGAGATGCTGTACACTTAAGAGCGGAGCTAACTATGTGAGATTAGTCTGTGTTAAACCTGAGCTCACATGATCACATGGACCACAGAGCCCGGGTTTATGGGACTAAGAGATGAGAGGAAACTAACCACGGCTAAGATCAGGCCTTTAGCATGGCTTACAAATGTAGTGATTTTACATCAGAAACACTATAATTACAGACGTTTACACAGTCAAAACATTAGCTATTAACAACTTCACACAGCACAAGCTAAAATCAAAGGAATGAGATGTGAAGGTGTGATGTGGCTGATTGTATCATTTCTATAATTAACCAGGCAATAGCTTTCACTACTTTGCATTGAACAATGAACCTTTAATAAAAACCGCACAAAACTTTCTTAACTACTCTTTCTACAAAACCTCAGTTAAAATGAATGTGTAACAAGCTAATGTAGATGATCACATTCACAAGTAATTCTATGAAGTGTCAAAATTAACACTAAAATATGTGTGGACCTGCATATTCAGTGGTATAAAATATGTATGATTTTTTTTCAGTTGAATTATAAATTAAACATATTATTCTAAAGTAGTGTTTGGAATATATGCACGTTTTAACTGTCTTATACCTGTGGACGGATGGTTTTAATCTGATTTTGCCACATTACGCTAAATTTACCACCAGTAAAATAAGAAAACTCCAATAAAAACACAAAATTCCAAACAAAAATTCCAATTTGAGATATTCATGTGTGACAGTATAACTATAGATTGTTAAGTTTGGGAGTAGTTGTTGACCTGCAGCTCTTGATCTCTAATGGTTTGTGGAGGTTAGCTCAGTATTGACTCGGAGCTCCCCGCGTGCCTCCGACTGTTGACCAGTCCACTGAGTAATCCTTCCCCGCGCTGACCCGGGGCCAGGCTTACCGCTGCTGCGTTCCAGAGCGCACAACACAATCAAATAAATAAATAATACTGCGGTTGGCACTCTCCACAGTCATCACTTATCGGGCCGCGGGGAGCTCTGACCCCAAACGCTGCCCTGCCACATCCGCGCCGTCGCCATGGTAACAGACGTGTCTTGTTTGAAGCGCGGCGCCCGGGGACGCGGCGGTCATGCGGGCGTAGGAACAAAAGGTTTTTAAAGAAACACTGTGTAACTTTTCGAGATGCATGAAGATATGACGGATTTTTGACGACGCGCAGTTGGTCTAGTGGTACAAACTGCTCAATTCAAAACATCTGTCTGTCATCTGTCTATCTTTTGAATGGGCAAAAGTCCTCAAAATGTCACCGCTTTTAGACAATAGAGTGAAACAATACGGTAATTCTAATTAATTTTGATGACAAGACTTGCTGAGAAGACACTGAATGTTTTGAAAGTTTGTGTTTCGTGTGGATTGGCAGTTACAGAGACGCTAACCGCTGGCATACGACCAATTTACATTTTGATACAAATTCTACTTTTTTAATCTGTCCTCCATTTCAATTTAAAACAACTGGCTAACAAAGTATGTAGCAGGTGCAAGAGGTGATCAACAAGACACTACCTCCAACCACAAGGGGTCAGTAAAGAGACAATTCATTTTTACTGATTATGTTTGTTTCAGGACGTTCTGTGTTCACTTATAATTTAAAGCTTTATGTCATGTTATAATGTTGTTACCTCCTCAAAAACATACCTGGAGTTGTGTTTTGCTTCATTCACACACGTCTGAGTAACCCTGGATTATTAGGATATCTACATCTCCAAAGCCCAAAATGCTCTGTTCCACCTGGTGATGTCATGAAGCGGAAGTTTTCACGTTAACAGCTCCATTTACCTTTTGTTCAGTAGAGATTGGTAATTCCAGGGCTGAAATCATCCAAATGATTCTAGTAAAGGTGTGTGGAGTTTAAAAACACAGCGGAGCACTTCCTGTATTACGCATGACATCACAAGGTGGAACAGAGTGTTTTCTGCTTGAAAAAAGGAACTCACCCTAAATATGTAGAGTTTGCGTGTGTTAAACATGTGTGAATGAAACAAAACACAACTCCAGGTGTGTTTGCGATGAGGAAACAACACTATAACATAGATCAGAAAAAAGCGTAATATGGCCCGTATAAGTTTGATGTGAGTGGATCTGAAATTAAATGGGTTTTTGCAAACTAATTTTATGTGACAGTGGATTATTTTTGAAAGATGATGATGACCTACTTTGTTCAATTTGGGTCTTGCAATCCAGCTTGAATGAAATTACTTTGTTTTTGAATACGCAGCCATCCATTAGCTGCTGAAGGACTGTCTGATGCGGAGCTACAGATAAGGTGAAAGTTTAAACTGAGTATTTGCGGTTGTTTGGTATAGTGGGTCAGGCGGGTCACTGCGTTATTGTCGAAGTCCATGGGTGGGCATTGGGGAGCGGTGGGCGATCTAAACAGAACGCGTACAGCTCCGTGTTTGATGAGACGTCTAACAAGCCTAAATCCCATTTTTTCTGAGATGTGAGTGGAAATGACGGACCACCCTTTTCGCGGGCCGGTGCTTTGTAGCTCCAAATGATACTCATTACCCTGTCTAAGTAGACCAGTGAATGGTACTCGGAACACACTACACCGCGACCCCGCTGTTTGACTGAGGTAGCAAAACAACTGCACAACTGCTGCGGTATTATGGGGCCTCATTAAGTACGGCGAGAGTGGGAGACGGAGAGCGGCGGCGATGGAGACGCGGGGAACACAGGAGAGCCATCCAAACAGCATTCAAAGGTGAGCGCAACACACACGGCCGAAATGAAGACTATGACTAAAGAAGCCAATTACGGCCTTTCTTTGGGGAGCCATCTTGGGAGGGGGTGTGGGAGAAAAAGGGGGGAGGGCCTTCCTGGGACTCGAGCCCAGGGCTACATCCTCTAATTAGACAGAGCG
>JACM01058521.1:0-11217 GCA_000787095.1 Periophthalmodon schlosseri
AGTAGTAGTAGTAGTTTTTGCAGTACATGTTTCCTGGTTATATACAAAGCTTATACTGGGTCAGGGTTAATATTACTTTAAATTATTATTTTTAAAAAGTAGAATCTGTGTGTCCTGTTTGAAAAGCCCATTATTTACACTTGCCATCTCTGTCCTACCATCACCCTGTACCACTGTTTGCTGTAAAGTACTACTATATTAGAAACAGTAGCAGAGCCAGTACAAGAAAAGCTCTTTCCATCAAACACCTCAGAACACACAGCAAACTCAGCCTTTTGGGAGTGACTTTTGAAAAGCACAGACTAAAGTACATCACATCTTCACCAGCTCTATACCTCACATTAAAGCCAATATGGAGCTTGCATCTGAATTGGAAAGCAGATTAATTGCTCAGGAAAAGCTGGTGTGTCTAAGATCATGAGATTTGTGGAGTGTTTGAAGTAAAACGTGGTGTTTACAAAAGGCTCAGTGCACAGTAAGATAAATATGAGGAGGATCAGAGCAGATAATCCAAACTTACATAGAGCCGTGTGACTGAAGACGCTCGCTGCGGAAAATGAACAGACAGAGTAAACAGACAGCGGCTGTACCTTCATTACGCCCATATAAGGTCGACATGGACTATATTAAGCCCTGTACAATCCCATAATGAGGGGTCAAACCATAGACTGTATAAAGAGCGTGACGTCACCCACGGCGTCCGGCTCAGTCCAGCTAGTCTCATCGAGGCTGGCGGTTATAGCGGCGAATTTTGAGCCAAGTTGCATATTTGGAATTCCGACCGCAAGTATCATAGCAACCAAAGAGCCAATCCGGAGCGAGGCTGTTGAAGGTAACGCCTTTTTTCCCGCACCGCTGGTTTAGCAGGGAGCGAGCGCTTAGCAACGCTGTCAATCAAACCTGTTGCTAACGCTAGCGGGAGCGACCTCGGGGAAAGAAGGCGCCTGATTTGTCTGTTATTAATGTTCATATCCTGAGTTACGGACACAATAGTGAGATAGAAATACCAGGATCATGTAGAGCGGGTCAATACGAGTCTGACAGCAGCAGTTACGGAGAAAGGGGCGATAGTTTTCTAATGTAAAGTCAGTTGGATGTCACGATGCTAAGATTTCAAACAAAATTTTGATAAGGAATAAACTTGATACTAATAAAAAGACAAGACATGATATGGTCTATGTGGTTTTGTTCTAGTTCTGATAAAGCTCAAGATTATTATAAAATTGTTAGCAAAGGTCAAATTTTGTTCTGTTAGTGTATTCTTTTTAGAATCAATATTTGCTCAAGTTAGTATCTAGTTTTGATGGTTTTAGGATGTGTTAGTATCTTGTTTTTGATACTTTTTGACAACCCAAATAACTACTACTGCATCTATAACATTGCAGTAATGGTACAGTATATAGTATATTGTAGTAGAGGTGGGTTTAAGTACTCAAAGGATATACACCCATAATGTAATGTTCTTAAAAGTACTTTTATCATTTATGTAGATGGCCAAACATGACCTGACATTATACGTAATGTACAAAGTATTTATTGCACAGTAAAAAAAATCCCGAGTTGTACTAGTATTAAAACTAATATCACCAACCCGTCTCATAGTACCATCATAGTGAGTTCCCTTATTTCCGAATGGAGTACTTGTACACTTACTATTACCACAACTACTTTTACATACCCATACCTCATAGAAGCTCACTTAACTGTCTGCTCTGAGCTATACCCATAATCCTCTGGGGTCAGACACCTTTTCTAGCCCACAAGTACAGTATAGAACATTAGCAGGAGTTATGACTTGATGACATTTTTATAGTGTTATTAGTTCACTGGCGTTCTTCATTAAATCACCTATATGATTTAATTTAAACTAATGGGATTAAGACCGAGGCATTTTACAGTGAAAGGAGCAGGTAGAGAGAGGCTGAGGATCCAGACCCACTGCTGGTAATGATCATAATGGGGCTACAATCATGAGGCAGTGAAGGGGGAAGGCAGCACCCTGTAAAGCACTACAAGAGATTATATATTTGTCTGTAAAACATGGCGTCTAGTTTTTTTTTGCTTTTTTTTCTCTCTAAGCAGAAACTGGTGGTGTAGAACTGCTTCTTTCTGAACACTGGATGGAATCAATCGCCCTATGAAACTTTCCTGGTGTAGAGTCAAGAGAGGCCTGCTTGTTATTGTGTTGCCTGAAATGTTCCACAGTATGGCATTAAACACATTCATTCAATGTTTAAACGTTTTAAAGGGCCCATATTACGACGTTTTCTGATCTATTTTATAATGTTGTTTCCTCGTCACAAACAGACCTGGAGTTGTGTTTTGTTTCATTCACACATGTTTAACACTCAGACCCTGCATATTTAAGCTGAGTTCTTCTCTCAAACTGAAAATACTCTGTTCCACCTTGTGATGTCATGTTGTAATATAGGAAGTGCTCCATTGTGTTTTTAAACTTCATACCCCTTTACTAGAATCATTTGGTTAATTTCAGCTCGGGAATTGCCAATATTGTGTTTTAAACTTCATACCCCTTTACTAGAATCATTTGGTTAATTTCAGCTCGGGAATTGCCAATCTCAACTGAACAAAAGGTAAAAGTTAGCTGCTAACTTGAAAACTTCCACTACATGACATCACAAAGTGGAACAGATCATTTTGAGCTTTGGAGATATAGACAGACAAAACACAACTCCATGTTTTTGGTGAGGTAACTGCAATATAACATGTCTTAAAGCTCACAAGAGTCCACTTTTTAGGACCTTTAAATGTTAAAATATACCTTGAAAAACATGCTTTATTTTTGTGCAGGGGCTCTTCACGCCACAGATCTGACCCGTAACATGGCCTAGTGGCATCACCTGCATGTCACCCTGGAAATACATACTGTGAAGCATTCCTGGCAAAGCATTAACATCGCCATGGAGACTCGTAGTTTCAATTCTAGTATAATCGCAACCTTTACCATGAAGCTGCTGTGCACCAGCCCTGCACGTTCCAAAGTGAATTCAGCTCCTTTAACCAAAGCAAATATGAAACAACTGAAACCAAAGTCCTGCGTTTTAACAAAAGTGCTACCAAGTTATTAATAAAACCCAAACATGTTTCATTATTCATATTCTGTTGCAATATTTATGACTTATTGAGTGCACTACATGGCACTGCGTGTTGTATTCACAGCTTACAGGGGAAATAAATGGACTGAATGGAGAATATGGATGTGACAGCGGCACAGAAATAAGTACATTTTCAGATTTTTATGACATGAAATTTTACAGTTACGATAATTAACACCAAGACAATATCTATAGATCACCTTATGAAATCAAACTTTCTGAATGTTGAAGATAAAGTTAATTTGACAAAAGCAAACAAGCAAACAAACAAAAACAAACAAAACTAAGAAAGAAAGAAAGAAAGAAAGAAAAAGACAATGTTTACTTTTTGGTACTATAGATTGGATTGAAATGAATGAATGATTTTTGCCTCTAAAATGTCAAAATTATAATCTGTATTTGTAATGATAATATGATCATCAGAAGAATCATGTTTTCCAGTTTACCAAATGATCTTGACATCCATATACACAAAACAACTTTCAAATATTTCTTTTCATATTTGGTTAGGACCATGAGTAATAGTATAGTAGTAGTAGTAGGGGTAGAGAAAGCACTTGTAGTAATGGCTGCAGTGATTGTAAGAGTAGTCCTCTGACAGCTGCACTCACAGAGAAAGTTAGCACATTGGCTACCTCCCACACTCCAGATGTGCTTGTTCTGCTCAACTAGTGTCTCCGAATTACCCGTCTGAATAAAAAGTCCAGTCAAACTTTATCTACAACTAGTGTCCTTAGAGGCTCTCATTTTTCCTCTCTTAAAAATGTGAAAAACAGAACTAGCTCATTTCAAACAGTCTGCAGTGGTCCAAAGTTATTCCTCACTTACCTTATGCATTCCCAGCTTAATAATCACCCACTGCAATGAGTTTATAAGCTCTTTTCACGACTTTCAGAGCCATCCCGGTAATGCTAACAACAACTAGCATGCTAACCGCGCACTTCCTAACTCTCGGACAAGAAAACGCTTTATAATTAAATGCAGACAGACAAAAGCTGACTTATTTTGACCTCAAGAGCTGCTTATACGATACATCTGAACTGGTGCAATGAGTTTATAAGCTTTTCACGACTTTCAGAGGCACCTCGGTAATGCTAACAACCACCAGCATGCTAATGAGTTTATAAGTCCTTTTCACGACTTTCAGAGGCACCACGGTAATGCTAACAACCACCAGCATGCTAACCGTACACTTCCTGGCTTTCGGAGAAGAAAACGCTTTAAAATTGGATGCAGACAGACACATGCGGGCTTATTTTGACCTCAAGAGCTGCTTATATGATGTTATATATGACAAATTATGCTCAAATACATGGAAAAAATGTGGTACTACTGGGACTTTAATTGCGTAACCAGGGGAACTAAACAAAATGCAAATAATATATTCAAAGTTTAATGAGGCAGAGATAATTGTGGGAAAGGCATGGTCAATCTCGTAACCCGATTAGCATTGTTGGTTTTAGCTACATGCAAGCGTTTTCCAAGCTAGCAATAGACCTATGGTGACATTTTGTACCATCTGCACGGCTCTGTTTTGTGCATTATGAGAAAGCACACTCCATCCCTTGGTCATTTTTCTTCCCCCACGTATTCAACCTGACCTTACACTTCTGCTAAGGAAGTGCACTGTCAAATTGCTGTAGAATCTCTAAATCAAATCCAGCGCTGAATATATGGTTCTGATATAGTCTTGAAGTTTGCTCATGGTTGTGTCACACTGACCTACAGCGTCATAATGGAACGTGCATTGAAAAGCGACTGTGAAAGGTAATTTCCAGCAAGAGTTCAGGAATTTTTAGTGACAACGGTGACATAAAAAACAACCCTACCTGTCCCAGAATGGTTCCCTATAACTTTATAAAGACACTACAGTGAATGTCTGTATTAATATTCATATAATGCTAAACTGACGGATTGTTTTGTATCTGTTTCATTCACACATTTTGAGTAATCCCTCCCCAGAGCATGTACCTCTTAAGCATTTTGTTATAAATAAAGTCAGTTTGAGCCGTTACATAAATGGCGCAGTGCGTAACCTTTCTAGTAGAGCGTATGTCACATCTTGTTTCCATGGAGATGTTACTGCTTTGCCTGGAATGTCCATTTAGGTCTTTTATTGCTTAACAAATACCTAAAAAAAACTAGCATTGTTACGATGAGCGGGGCCGCCTCGCCATAGATCTGACCCGTAGGTGACCCCCAACTGCTTGTCTCCATGGCCATGTAGCAAAGCGCTCTCACCACACGACCATAAAGTCTGAGGTTAAATTCCCAGAAAGGGGGCGACAGTAGCTCAGTTGGAGTGTTTGCCCACTGATCCAAAGGCTGGCGGTTCGAATTCCGCTCTCGGCACCATTAGAAGAGCAGTCAAATCCACTACGATCCTACCACTCACAGATGAATGCTGTCGTTGTGTCCTTGGGCAAGACACTTAACCCACCTCGGCCCCAGTGTCTGCGTACACTGGTGTATGAACGTGCGGGTGAATGGGTGACCGGTTCCTCGCTGTAAAGCCTTGAAGTGCCTTGATGGTGAAAAAGTGCTATATGAAAATGTGCCCAAGTTCTCTCCATGTTGCGCAACTATTTTAATTGTATTTTTAACCAAATCTAACAAACTGCAAGACCAAATATAAAACTTTGCACAGAATGCTGCAGTCAAACAAGCCGCAATAACTCAGAATAACTCAGCTAATACAAGGGCACTTTATAAAAACTACATAGGTCCACATTTATTTATTCATACGTTTTTCTTGTAATGATCAAGCCTGAATGAACAATGAGACACAGACTGAGTTTTCAGACAGTGTAAAGTTGAATGTGTGTTCTGTAACTGTAAAAAGTGAGTTTGTAGCATGTAGAGGCCGGGAGATCCATCATGTTCAAACTGTCACATTAATTGGTTCTGCTTAAGTGATCTGGATCTGCAACATTTCCTCCATGTAAATTTTAGCCTCTGACTTTAAAGTACTCAGGTGTGACTTCCAATTACAGGCGGCCATTTTCCTCCCTTCTCGACTGGCTAATATTGTGTTTAAAGAGGTATGTATAGGATGAGAATGGAAGGACGATTATTGTTTGTTATACAGTAAGACTGAAGTGAAACGTGGCAAATCTAATTAAAATGGAACCTTGAGTCGTTTTGCAATCACATTTTTTAAATAAATGGCTTTACAGTTCATGTTTTTTTTATCACAATGGTAAATATGTGACCTTATATTGTAGCATTGGTTGAGATATTGCAGTACTCTCAGTTTGAATCGTTTATTTTTTACTTTGATAGTAGTATTTGTGGACTTATCTTGCAGTAGTAGCAACACATAATTGTGCCCAGACCAAAACTTGAAGCATGAACTAACCCTAGTTTAGATGTAAATTCTCGCATCTTTCTCAGTGGTACTGAATTCGTTGGATTCCTGCTTCACCAAAAGTGTCAACACAAACAGAAGTGTGTTTTAGTCACAGTGGGGCAGAATAAGATGGGTAGAGTTAAAGAGCCCATATTCCGCTGTTTTCTTATCTATGTTATAATGTTGTTTCCTCATCAAAAACATACCTAGAGTTGTGTTTTGTTTCAATCACACACGTTTAACACAAAAACCCTGCACAGTTAGGCTGAGTTCTTCTCTCAAACAGAAAACACTCTGGTCCACCTTGTGAACAGAGTGTTTTCTACATGACATCACAAGGTGGAACAGAACATTTTGAGCTTTGGGTCCACCTTGGAACAGAGTGTTTTCTACATGACATCACAAGGTGGAACAGAACATTTTGAGCTTTGGCGACGTAAACAGACTAAATATAAAGGGTTACTCAAACGTGTGAATGAAACAAAACACAAGTCTTGTCACAAGGTTTTTTTGATGAGGTAACAACATTCACGGCTAAAAGCTCATATAATTTTGCGTAATATGGGACTTTTAAGTTAGACTGACCCTTCTATCCTCTACTGACTCCTGGTGGTTGGAGTTAGTATGTTTCACACTATCTCATGATCTGTATTTAGTGCATGAACCTGAATTGGAATCAAAGACTTTCCTTAGTTCAGGGGTAAATGCTCTATCCAGTGAGCCCCATTATCAGCAATTCTACTTTTATTATTTATTTAAATATCATTAAACTGCTGTCAATCAAATACACACGCACACACGCACACACACACACACACACACAAACTACTTATAGCTAAAGATAGACACATTTCCCATTCATATTCTCTGTTGTTGGTTAATGCTCTAACTTCACACCTCCTCGTGAACGTAATTATATTTTTTCTTCAAAGCTTTCTCAAGTTTGATCTGTACAGTCGGCCGGAAATACACCTTCCCCGGATAACGCTGCTCCAGTCTATTGGGAGACTTTTGATCAGAAGCAGCTGTCACCACTGTCCTTAACCGTCCCTTTAAGTGTTCTGGCTCTAAACAGGAGTCAGACGTAGTATTACGGTCTGGATGTGCTGAATTACTTACACAGTTTGTGCCATTGGACAGACTGAGCTTGTTTGTCGCTAACTTGTCTCTGGAGAAATCAGTTGAGGATTACATAACTTTGTTTTCTCTTTAATGTGGAAATATGAAAGTGTGCACTCATTTAAATGCATTTGATTACAGTGTGAGAACAGCTTTTAATGTGTTAGCCATATGTTAACACTTTCATAAAGAATATCTGCGTATGACGATGTTTATTTTGGAGTCTTTTCAATTAACTAAAAATACCAAAAACAAGATCAGTTTTGATACGTCTGAGCGATTTACTTAAAATTGCACTTGCAAAGTTGCCAGGCAAATACATAATGAAGTCTCTCTGTATGTTTTATGCAGAGTGATGTCAGTCTGGTCCCCACGTCCTCCGTTTCATCTCAAGCCCGGGCAAACGTGATCGTCCAATCAGATTCGCTTTTTTCAGTGACACATGTGAAACGAAGGAGCTCATTGGCCATCTAGGATTTACAAATAAAATCTAATTTGTCTCACTTCAGATTAAAAGAGTTTTGTGCTTCGTTCATTGATTCTACAGAAACCCGTTTTCAGCCCTCTGTCATATGTTTTTCCTTTATTTTATCCAATACATATGGACCACGTGTCTCCCTGATTGGCTAATCCACCTGTCAATCACGGCCATTTGCAAACGGGGAGATTCACCGGTGACCAGACTCACATCTTCGTAAATTATTGAAGAAGTGTGTGTTCTGGAGCCATGGCAACTTGCAAAGCGTAATCCTCTCTGATCAAACAGTGATCCTCTTGCTTATGTGAACCTGGTATCTGCTTTATTCATGGTGACACTGCATCCATCTTAAATCTTAAGTAAGAAATGGAACCAAGAACTGCCTGGTTATTGGCAGACTGTTCAACCACCTATCACCCACAATATCCACAGACATAGACAGAACTACTACTTCATAAACCCCATCAACTTTCCTAAATATTGACTCAAAGTTAGACTATTATTTTTGGGTCACAGTAACTTAGGAAAATAACCAACAGATTATAATGAGACACTTTTAGGGCTGCAAGATTATTCAGAATAATTGTAACTAATCAGTCTGTCAGTCTAGTCTGGATTATACAGTCTAAAAAAAACAAGACAGCAGCTTTATTCAGTCAAAATGTCAGAAAAAAGGAGTAAACCATTTCGGATTTGCATGAATAATACACTTCACATGTAACACTGTATGACACAAATGCAATAGGGGCCACATATATCACTTGTGTGTTTTTGTATAAGAAAACTGCTGTTTACTGTTGCAAATCCAACGGACCAAAGTGCTGTGATAATCCAAGAATAACCATAGCCTTGAAATGCTACAGCAGCCCTGACTGTACGCCAACTCTGCCTGGGGGAACGCGCACCTATCGGCACATGGAGGAGCGGGAGGTCACTTTGAGGTGGAGAAAAACAAAAACAAACATATCAGGATTCAAACTGCTCACCATTATTTTAGTCTCATTCCATCACAGCGAATGTCAATCCTCCTAAAGATGCGCGTTCGCCGTGACAAAGCAGCGCCTCCCACTCCGTTTACAGACCTCGAGGACCCCGTGCTCCGGCCCGCGGGCTTCTTTCGCTTGTTTTGATATGTGCTAAACGTCGACGCATCACTCGCTGAAAACACAAGAAAAGAGCGATTCATTTGACCGCCACTTTGCCCCTTCAACCGCTTCACAGCAAAATGATGTCTTTGTTCTACAAAATAACAAACATGTCACTCACCATGTAATAACGGTATATTTATTTCAGACTGACCGCGCTATCTCTCCCTGCTGACTCGTGTTTGATGAATAGCTGCTTATCCTCCATTGATATTTGCAATAAGACCCGCAGAGGAGCAGCTCAATACAATTACCATTTGTTTCCCTTTTCTTCGTCTGCCAGGCCCGAGAAATAACCTTTGCTTTGCCTTGAAATTCAATGCCATCCTCGGAACAAATCGGATAGTTTGAGCTATCAGTTATACTTAAATGAATTGAAATACAAATGGATGAAGACGACCGCCAATACTTCCAAACACAGAGGACTGAAGGCATGTTACAGCAATAATTCTAACGGGGCCAGGAAATTGTCAAACTAAATAAGTCTGATATAAGAATAAGAATGCCAGACTCCGAGCGTTTCCTCTTTGCTGTTTGTGCAGTAGCTTTGTAGGAAGTTTTATAATTTCATTACAGTTGCACTATGTAACTTTTCTGGTGGAGGGTCCAGGGAGAGTACTGTGCCTGGAATGTTCCATGGTATGTCATTAAACTCATCAGTTTCCATGGAGAAAAGCAGATGATGTCACCAGTTCCATTGTGTGGCATAACATGTATCTACGTATCTTCACGGAGACAAGGTGATGAAGCCACTAGGCCAAGTTATAGGTCAGATCTGTGGAGTGGTGATCCCACTCACAGAAAAATGCAAGTTTTCAAAGTTGTTGTTTTTTTTTTTTTAGCAATAAAAGCACTTGTAAATGAATGGATGCAAAATGTATATGTTTAATGCTACACTGTGGAACATCTCAGGCAAAGTTGTCTGTGTACTCCCTCAGTCGTCCACGTATGATCCGTAGTAGGAGAATTTATTTTACTATCCCAATCAAAGAACTAACATCTCTGTGGAGACAAGCAGGTACAGTTGTTGATTATTATTTCATAACGATAAGCAATGTTGTCAATAACTTGTTTTAGTAATTATAGAAAATTGCATTTGAACTCTGCCTTATGTCTAATCAGTGTTTGTCAGTGGCACCCTGCATCCCCTTGTTTGCACCTCTTAGTGAATGTATTGTTTAATTACGGGAGTATTAGCAGTCTGCCTAGCGCGCTGGCACTGCCTCCTAAACGAACACTCTCCCAGACCTCTGAAGCTTATTATGAGTGGACTGCTTTGGAATAATTGATTGTATTTGACACGACACGGAGGAAGCTACGTTGGGTCGTGATCAGTCCAAATGAGAAGCCGAGGGAAACTTTTATTTCTCTGTCAGACGTCATTAGAAAAAGTGTGATTTCTGCAAACACGGATTAGGCCCATTACAAACAGTGAATGCAAAATGATGCTGTAACAACTGACAGTAATTGGTGGGTACGTTTTAAAATGCAATTTGTATTAGAAACTGAAATGTTATGTTTATATAGTTGGTGAAGAGCCCTGGATACAAATCATCACCTTCTCCAGAGAAAGGCTTTTTGCTTTTGTCTGTTGCTTGGTTTCATGCTATTTATTTTAATGTTAGGATTTGAAAAAAAACAAAACATAAACAACTTTTGAAGCAAGAGATATTTACTCCGCTCACAAGGGCACAGTAAAGAAAAAAAATCCATTACATATTCTATAGCCAGTGTTTGGTAGAATACTAAATGTATATAGGCACAGAATACTGAGTACCGGCATTAAAATGCACTTTGTAGTCTGAATACTTGGAATACTTTCAGATAGTTATAGTTTAATAAAGCGGCCTAGGATTAAAACAGCTTTATGTTTGTTGCACGTTTTTATTTATCACTAATTACAGAAAGAAAAATCATATACACACTCAACTACAAGAGTGTATGAACTTGTGTGTATTCATTTACTGGTATTATATGGTTATTAAGATTATATTTGTTTGATTTATGTAT
>KN476500.1:0-29349 GCA_000787095.1 Periophthalmodon schlosseri
TTAATAAAATCATCATTATCATCATCACCATTATCACTTTTATGCATTGTGACAAGACTCAAAAGACATGACAGCATTTTTAACGATTTAAGAATGTACCGTATATACAACTTGCTATGATTTCAATGTGGGAAATAGACAGACAGTGGGACAAGCCGGCAGACAGAAGATGAATGAATTGCATCTAAATCCCTATGTGCCGGCAAACAGCCACAGGGTCAAATAGAGAAAAATGTAGACATCTGCCCACTGCTCTGGGACCTAAGACCTTATCCCCGCGTGTTTGCCTCACCTGCTGCAGGCTGAGGCGACCCACACACACACTGACACAGACTCTGCCAAAAGTGGAAACGCCCCCCTCTCCTTCCACGTCTGCCCATCTAGCGCTTTACACACCACCCCTCCCGCAGCCAAAACAATCTCGCCTGCAGAGAGGAGACTGCTGGTACCACACTGCAGTAAAACACTACTACAACTATACTTGTATCCAAAAACGCAGTATGCTGTTCCACTTACCACGCAGGTAGTGATAGACTCCTGTCACCAGATTGAGGGATGTGTTCTTTCTTTTTGGGGAGGATTCACCCCCCACGCGTCGTGCCATCTTGTGCCCCAGCCTCTTCGGATCCTGTCTGCTGTCATGGGGACGTTGGGAGGACATCCACAATCTCCAATAAAAAAAGCTACAGAGTTAACCTTGTCCCTGCCCTTGCTATTTTTTTTTAGGAAGATGTGTCTCAAAACAACTCCCCCGGGATGACAGTGTGGTGAACTGTGGCTCTAGGGAAGAAAAAAGTGTCCAAAATCTTGTAATGGTCTTGTATCCTCCTCGCTGTCCTGTCCTGCAGTGTGAGACCGCAAGCTAACTCAGTGTTTCTGCAGCCGGGCTAGTGTGATGTGAATGTTCGTGTAATGTTCAGGCTTGTTTTGTGCGTGTGTGTGTTAGAAGTGATAGCGTGCAGTGCGGTGCCGGCTTGCCTCAGCATCAATCTTTCTCCTCTCTCTCTCTCTCTTTCTGAACTATACTCATTCCCTCCCACGTTCTCTTGCTGGTCTCACTGGCTGACTGTAGGCTGCGGGGAACAGTCCACTTCCCACCTTAGAAGACGACCAATCAGAGCGCGTGGGAAGAGTGATGTCACAGACCAAAAGGGAGTGAGTTGAAGGGGACTGTTTAGCGGGTTAGGAGGGGCGGAGGAGTGCGACTTTAGTCTGACAGCTCCGGGACAGACGTGCAGGAATTCCCTATGATTATATTACCCCCCTTGACGCGGGTAGCATGCAGCGATCCAAGGGTTTGTGGCTTTCCGATTCTGCAAAAGCCTGAGGGGAAGCAGACTATCAATGTCCTGTTTGTTCAGCTACTGTATTGAGATCACTTTTATCTCAGCCACAGTCATACCTAGTACAGCTGTCTGTGTGTGAGTCTGCAGCCTCCAGGGTAGAGAGGCTACAATATAACACAGTAGGTAAACATCTTTTATGAAAAAAGAAAAGAGACACACAATATATGTGTGTATAGTGATAGTGATAGTGAGACTAGGGCACAAGATAGTGAGACTAGGGTACAAGATAGTGAGACTAGGGTACAACTTGTAGCGCTGTTACTTCAAAGATTTGTGGTAGAACTGTATTTACTTATTTTTTTTCTCTACATAGGCATATCAACAAACCTAAAAGACACAATCCATCAAAGTGTACCTAGAGTGACTGGCCACAAATACCTGAGCTTCAATTTTTGATTCACACTGATTTAAACATACAGACCAACCACTTTCATGCATTCAATTTGAGTTTTCAAACACTGAATGTTGTGCCAAAAAAAATCATAACACATCTGTTGAAAGAAAGTACATATTTTTGTTTAAATAATTTAGCATGGGCAGTGACAATAACGAGCAGCAGTTTCTTTCTTTAGTGCACTGCAAACCCAACACAATGGATGCTTTGTTCATCCAAACTATTGTAAATTCAACATATAATAGAGCCTCTCCAAAATCCAAGAGCCACTACAGTCACTAGGAACTGGATCAGACACAGCGCTGTATGTGTTAGTGAGCCAAAATTACCCCTAGACACCACTGCCATAAAGACTACAGTAAAATTACACCAAAACGCACCAGTATTTTAACACTGCCTCCCATTTCACTCATTGTGCAGCCCAAAGACTATGTAGCATTTTATTAGGATCACCTTTAAATGAATAGGCAATAACTATGCAGAATATCTCATATCAGGGTTAAAGATGATAGGGTCATTTGTCATTTGTGAGATTTTTTTCCATTTTGTTCTTTGGGTTCCCCTCGTAAGAGATTTAATTATGAAAGTCATCTATAACCAATGGCAGCTGTCATCTGCTATCTGCTGATAATCGCAGTACTGAAGCTCTTCACATTAAAATTGGTCTATTTTGAATCAGTGCAAGTCAACATATTCTATTTGTATTTCATTTTAAACATGAGGATATATTATGAAGGCAAACATACACAGATGAAAATACCAAAAGTACTGTACCACGACGCAAAAAGCCTACCTGAGCATATCTTGCAATCCAATTCCCAAAATGTAATACAGCTATAGATTAGATATAGGGCCCAGAGTAGGTTTCAGAATAAAAGGTCTTCCATTTATATACACTTATACACTTCTAATGGGTAACTAACTGGTAAATATTGAATGTTATATATTCTTTAACCTTTGGTGAATATTTCATAACCACTGATAGATAAACATTTTTCACAGCTGTTTTTTGCACAGTGTACCCACTTTACTAAGCATGTATATTCAGGTATTATAGATAAAGTCTTGGATTCGTGCACTCTTATATTTACATATACATTGCTTTTACTGCCTCGCTCAACACTATAAAAACACAATTTTACGCTCATGGAAGGAAAATTCAGCACAACACCCCCAGCCTCTACTCAATAATAACACAAAATCACAATAGCCAGACTTCAGCGCTGCATAAACAAAAATCTATTGTTCCAGGGCTTTTCTTGCAGCTCTCGTTAGCCTCTGCAAGAACTGGGATGTTAATAATAGAGAAGAATATATTGACGGGTGCTTGTATGAAAAACTTATTACAATTTAGTCCAATTCTTCAGCTTTATTATGGTGATTTTAATGTTATTTAGCCAACATTTGCCAAGCCAATCTGTTAATAAAATGATACAAGGGTACCCCATCTAGATAAGAACTGTCCATGGTGCTGAATTTGTCTTGTCAACAGATTTCAGTGTGGTGTTATAAACATTTTAGTTCAAGTCAACTCTTTTCTTTCAGATCACATGCTGCAGATGCTCATATAATGTTTTGTATGAGCTATTTGTTCTACAATGAGAAACAGAGAGGTCTACAGGGAGCTAAACTGTTTAGCAAAAACAACCCCAGGAAGAAATCAACAAGACTGCAAGGGATCATGGGGCTTATTAGAGTTCACAATAGGAGAGAAGGAAATAGCAGAGGCAGGTGTAGCAGTGCGAGGCTGATCGGAGCATTTTTCCATCCCCGGTTATGTTCCCCTGTAGGCTGTGGCCTCTCTAGAGTGCACCCATCCTGAAGGAAGAAGAGAGGGGAGAGGGGAGAGGAGAGGGGGCGAGAACAAACTGAATCTCAGCTGGTGTGGAGCCTCAAGCAGCATTTCACAGCACTGGATCCTGTCTGTAGTTTAGGGGCAGGTCGTCAGGTCAAAGTCCCACTGCTTAAACACACAGCTGTAAAGAGGAAGAGAGAGGAGGAACAGCCCGATTTTCAGCCATAAAGGCAAAAACAAACGGAGCTGCGAGACACTACTACTACTTGCACTGTTCTACACCCAGCCTCAGGGTATTTGCATTCTCAAAGGAGCCTAGACTTCTCATTTAGTCTCATGTAAAGCCAGAGGAGACACAGCGCCCCCTTGTGGTAGATATGCAGAAATAAAGCCAGAATATGACCTTACCACCTCTTTGATATGGCTTTTATTTCATTTTAAAACTCATTAGACTAGTGTCGAAACCCAAATTGTAAAAAAGAAATGGATAAATCTAGCACATCTCTACAAAAAAATAAGAAATGTACAGAAAGTGTGTCTGACATTGTGAGTACTGACTTGTGAAATGGCATAAAGGCCAAATGTTATTGATGGCTTGATTACTGTATTCAATTGGCCTGACAAGGACAATTTACAAAATAGATAATAGCAGAGGACTGTGGAAAAATTCTTTGCACTAATACATTTGACACAGTGTAATGGGAAACAAATAGGTAGATGAAGATATGGGAGTAGCTTTGAGGATTTTAATTTTGATATCAGAAATGTTCCAATGTGACTGATAAAGATGGTCTCATAATTATCTGGATATACGGCATAGAGACAGGTCGAGACCAGACATAGAAGAAAGAGAAAATGAACATACTCAGCACATCTCTGTAGTAAATTGGTGTCTCCCTGATGACCCCACAGTGCACTCAAGGATTTCTGATCCCTCTTAATCCATTAATGACTCCACATTAGGCTGGGTCAGTTATGGACACACAGTCTCCAGATAATGAGATATGCCATACAGTAGGTGTCCAGTATTAATTTTGTAATGGAATAATTCAATTACATTATCAGCATATTTCAGCCTATAAATTATCCTGATATATAAATTGTCAGGTGTAGAGAAACTAACAGCACATAGAAATCTTTCTGGAACTTATTATTTTCTACTTTACCCCATTGCAAAGAAACTTCCTTTCAAACACTTTTCATATAGTTACAGATGCACTGTAAGTGTTCTTTTTCCAGCTGTGGATGGCATTGTAGAACCAATTTCAAATCTTTTTTTTTTTTCTTTTTTTTTCTAATTGTTAATTACTCTGGCAATGATCCTAATTTGACATCACTTTAAATCCATAAATAGAGAAGAAAAAAATATATAATGCATGTCTAGAACTTTCTCCTTGTGACTTAATAAGTATATAGTGTATTTTGCAATGTAAAGCTTTTAGGGACAAAAAACAAAATGCTTTGAAATTTAATATAAAATGTATATGATAGCAGACATACTTGATAACGTAAATAAATAAAGTTGTACAGGTCAGAGAATACAAGAGTCTCCTTGTGTGGTGTAGCATTAATGGAACATGTCATCTTGTGCTATCATGCACTAAATGGACCGGGGCTGTGTGCTACCAGGGTGAGTACCTGGTAATTGCTCTGTATAAAACACACACATGCACAACACACAAATCTCTAATCCACTACTGCTGCAGCCACACATTTGGCCTGGTTTGGGCAGCTTCCCTGTTTTTTCACCCCTCCCCAAAAGCTTTTATATCCGCCCCTCCACCCCAAAATTCCAGCTTTTCCCTGTCACCCCGACAATTCCTAATTTAAAAAAAACCTCTTGTGTGCACTTCCGATGGAGTGCTCGAGCTCTCACATCTCAATAACATCCTCTATCCTCACAAGCCTTGCTCATTTACACCACATTTTACCAGTCCTGACATAAGTGCTGAGGAGGAAGTCCAAATTCAACCCCATTAGCATACCTAATTACATTTCAGTAATAATGATGGAGCTTTGAAGAGACTGAGAAGGCAGGAACAAGTCAATGTGATTACCAAGACAAGCCCCTTTTTCCTCCTTTCAAGCACTATCCCAAGCCTTTTGCCATAGCAGATGTGCAGCAAAGGCACTTTAACATTGACAAAAGTGTCCAAATATCACTGCATTCAATTAGCTCCCGGGCCATTGATACACTTGTTTAAGGCAATTCAGCACCTGCAACAACTTCACACAGAAAGTAAATGAATAAGTAATTATAATGGATGGATACAGAGTACAGTGAAAACCACACAGCAAATTATCTCTCTCTAACTGCATCGATCTGATTCACTCAACTCCATATTAAAGCTAGGACTGCACCAATATAGAGAAAAAAGCATACATGTAACAGTTATTAAAGTATTGTATGGTGGATGTGTTTAGCAAATCTTGGATGTCATCTTTTAATAGCCTTTTCATGACAGAAATGGAATACTATTTAAAAACAGGCAAAATATCAGAGAACCTATACTGGCAACCCTGAGCAACTTGAGGACTAACCCAGGACTAACAAATGCAATAAAAAAGAAGGACTAATTATGCCCAGAACATGCTGAACTCGAAACAACAGAGGTCTGAGTCTGTAGCATTCCATGATTCATTGTGATATAGCTAATATAAGATTACAGTACATTAGCAGAGTTTTTTTTGAACAGCTTAAGTAATCCCTCTCTGCAGGAGGATTTGGACACCATTGTAAACATCCAGACTTTATTATCAAATGAATGCACTAAATAAGTGTTTTAGCTCCATGAACAACCCAACACATGGCCAGTACAAAGCAGCTACTCCACCAGAGTCACCAGGGGTCATCTCCGCTCCCCTTTCACTAAGAGCATTAAAGAACTCAATTTAGCTTTCAAAAATGATTTTCAGATTTCCCACTGTACTCTCATCTGTGAAGTAAGTGCAGCACTGGGTCAGACAGCCTAAGCTCTTTATCCAGATTCACCGATGCTACACGCAACAGAGCAGTGAAAGGACCCCGTCAGCATACACAAAATAAACCACGGTAGAGGTAGCACTAAACTCTGTTATATCCTTCTTCACTGCTGAAATATAAAAATGGACTGGAACAGAGCCAGGGTGGAGTACACTGTCACACACATATCTAGTTAAGTGCATTTAGGCTCGTGCAGCTGCAGCCAATTAGTGTCTTATTGTGACAGATGTATAACTTTCATCTAATTTTTTAACCACCTGTTCATTCAATATCTGTTCATTCAATCTTATTTTCTGCAAGTGTTTTTCAAATCTACAAACTTAACCAAAAACACACCCATGCTTGCCTTATAATCTCCATGTTATTAAAAGTAGTGTGTTGTGTCAACGAAGAAATTGTGTTATAAGGATCACAGCAAGTTCAACAAAACCCAGGGGGCATGTAACAGGAAATAACTTCCACAGATACACGGAGGCAATTGTTTACAAAGCAAACATGATCTTGAACCTAAAAAACAGAAGTGAACATTGGGGTAGTGGTTATTACTGCTTTCTAAAGCTGGTTATCTGAAATAAGTCTAACTAAGGGGAAAAGGTAGCAGAGGTTACAACACTCATCCACCAACCTAAAGGTCAAGATTTGATTCCTGCTCAGACCAAGTTCTGTTGCTGTGCCTAGGCAAGACACCTCACCCAAGTTGCCAAGTATGGAGTGAATGAATAATGACTACACTGTAGTGCTTTAAGAGGCTTGACGAGCCTGTAAAGCACAATGAAATTGTAAGGAATGATTAATATTTATTATAACATTTGTGAGATTATGGTAAAGAATCTGGATTCTCTTTTACATGAAACATACCAACAGGCAAACATTTCACTTTTATATTCTTGCACTTTATATCAACTATAAAAAGCTATGCATCTTTTGTTAATATGATGTAATTTTGAATACCCATTTTTAAAAAATCATATTTTCATACAAGCATTTTTTGATTTTGCTAAGCAGTGCTTTAAAGAAAAAAATCCCTGTTTATTAAACAAATAAATAAAAGTAATTTTGGTAATTACACACTGCTTTGAATGTTGCAGATCCCATCTTTATTCTCCATGTTTTATTTATTACATTTGTGAGGATATGGTAAATCCAAGAGAGATAGTACATTTTAGAAGTTGTCAAGCTCTTTCTATACAAAGCTCACCAAATGATGAAGTGTATAAAAATCCATCCCCGTCAGATTAAAATAAAGCTGTGATCGTCCTCTCAGGTATGCTGCTGAACTCATCACATTATCTGCCCAACTGACCTCCGAAAGGTCACTACCATACCCCCATCTGTCCTCTATTAAAACCCCTTTAGAGTAGAGTACAGGCCCAGGGGCACAGTGTCCTCATCCAATCCCACAGACAGGTAAAGAAGGGACAGGCGTCTGGGTGTGAGAGATAAGTGCACGCTAGCATCAAATGAATTATAGACCATGGCATGCAGGGGTCAAAGGTACCATGGTGAGGAATTATCTACAGAGGCATTATTCTGGACATCCTACAAGAAGTATCACCGTCATCAATCTGCAGGGTTCAAAAGATGTCCAGTCAAAATAGAAACTTTGTATTAGTGTTGATTATGAACAATTACTATGATATTTTCTGGTATGTGAAGAATATGAGTTGACCTACCCAGAGAAGAACCATCCCTGAGCAAGGTGTCCCAAAATGTTCAACTATAAATCATGTTAACTGTTTTCATCATCCTTTCTAATGAATTACTAGTTTATTCACAATTTATTTAAAGCTAAGTGTTATCAAATTTTATAATAGATTTGCTCTCTAAGAAATTTTCAAGACAGTATAAAAAAAACATCCTGCCCTGAGCAGAGACTAACCCTACTTTCCTGTTGTGACGCAAAGAAAGCAAGAAGCTGTGCAACTATATAATCAATTATATGCAATATGTCAATTTTCTGTGAATTTACAATGGGAAAATAACAAGCATAACAAACTGCCAACAATGTTTTCAAGTATTTTTCAACAACTAAACAACTAAAGCCATTTCTGGTGATACTTATGATTGTTGTGCTAAAAATAAGTAAAAAGGAATATAATCTGATTTGAACAATATATAATTATTTCAAGTAATATCTTCAGTATCACCCAGTCTGATCACATAAGGCTGTAGAGTAGGTGTCAGGGGACAGTTTCTCATTGTGTGAGCAGGACCCCTCTGGTGGCCTCATTTTGTGATGTGTCAGTCACCTCCTCTCCGACAGTCAGGTTAAAGAGATTATAATCTGATCTGTCACTGCTGTGCTGCTGAAGGCTGGACACATACAACCACTGCATTCACACAGACACATTTATCAAACACAATGTACTGAAACAGAGGCGGAACCAGACATTACCTATAAGCCTGCGGGGCAGACATGGCATGTGCTGGATGTCATGTGCACCAATCGCTATGGCAACTGCTCATAAACATCTGCAAAGACGTGATGAGGAAGCAGTAACAACAGTGCTGTGGCTCAATAGTGTAGTGGTCTAGGCCTGTTAATATACAGTCACTGAAAAAGACAACATGCCACAAAATGTCTTACTTTTGTAGAGCTCTAGCTTTGATCAGTGAGTCAAGGACATGGTATCTCATGCTATCATCATTATTCCTAACTATGCCTGTGAATTAAAACAGGAATTAACCAGGTATAAAATCACTATTTATGCCAGAATTACAATGGACTTTAACTTTAATATGTTTAATCTTATGAGTTATGGGTTCTTAGAATTTTGTCATTTCTTCCACTAAAAATATTACATTTGCTGGTAAAGATACATTGCAATATATTGTGCAGTGCTTTTATATAGTGAACCTGTGGTGCACAAGTTCCCTCACGTGAAGGAGCACAAGAGTAATAGCTTTGTGTAAATGGTCAGACAGCTTTAAGGACTGTGTCTATCTGTTCTCCACTCACAAACTGCTCTCTCCTGGTGGTAGCGTTTGAGAGAGTAAAAATTACCCATTAGGGGAATTTTCACAGTCAGAATTTGCTTAAAATTGAAAGCATGGCTATACCATGAACCAACAATAATCTATGCTGTGTGAAGAGAAAACAACATACTTGGTCAGTCTAAATAACTGTCCGAGGCGGGTCAGTTTTAACATTCCAGTTACAGCCAGAGCCAGAGCTTTAGTAGTTTGAAAGTTAATTGAATAAATAAATATCCAAATGCTGTCTGTTGAACTGTTATGACAGTATTCACCATAGTCATAACTAACATATGCTTTCTCTAATTCGGTGCAGCTCAAATGGCAGCTATTTTGAACAGTTTGCTTCCATGTGGTGGAGTGTGGTATCCAGTGCTGCAGAGGATAAATGGCATTGTCAGATCTAAACAGGAGGCTGGCATGGCTCAAGGTGACCGTCTGCTTGGACCTGAGCTGGACCAGAATGTGGCCCCTGGCAACAGGATGCCACTCTGGCCCTGTGCCAACTTGGAGAGGGGTCCCAGCAGCGATCGCACACACTAGAACTGGTGTACCGGCTCCCTCTGTTTGTCCAGTCTGCTGTCTCTCTTCGCTCTCTCTAGCTTAGACACAACTATTAATAACCATACAACTTAGCTGTTCACAGTCTAATACTGAAATAAATGAAACCGTTTATATAATTTACTAATGACACTTAAAACAGGTATGTTTGTTTACATCAAATATCACAATATTCTACATACCATGAATTAAGTTTAATATGGCTTCACCTAGATTCACCAGTTATCTTTTTTTAATTTTATTTATTCATTTATTGACGATTATGTTTCCTGACAAACAACAAACCAGTTTTTCAGGTTTATGACAGGACAACATTTACATATTCTTTTTTACATTTGTTTCAGCAAATTGTCTCTCCCCTAATGTGTAGTATGCTGTTTTGCAGACTATTTGAACATAGGTTTGCCTCAGATGTCCTTCCCCATATTAGACTATACTATAACAATATGTTGTTATAAGAACATATGTTAAATAGTTGGGTTTCAGAATACTACTTTAGAGATTTCAAGCAGACAGATATATCAAGCTGTGTTGAATATATTCTACACTAAATATGAGCAAACATGTGGGTAAAAACGCTGACCTGCAGGATGCCCGCAGCCAGAACACTATTCTTAGTCCCCCTTTCACCTCAATATCTTTTATACGCAGACACACATCACACTTTCTAAAAGGAACTGGTTTTTCACCTCTTACTTGCCTGAGGTGCCTGCTCCACTCAATTCAAAAATCCTCCATCCCACGCATTGAAAACCCCACCAGGTGCTCTCTGTACACAATAAGTCGGAAAAACCCCAGGTGTAGGCGGCGTAGCTGTACGCCTCTACCACCTACGCACAGCAAAAACAGGTGAGGAAAACCCAGTCCTGCAAACAGCTCTCATTAACGAGTGACAACAAAGGGCAAATTCCACAGCATATGGACTAGTTCAATCTGGGATGGGTTTCAAAGTGGCTGCACCATTCATTGCCATATGGTGTCACTAATTGCTGTTTTTCTCAGGCACACCAAAAAGCATAAGAAAAGAATTAAAAAAACATGATTTAAAAATGGGTACAAGTTTTGATGTGGTATTGCTAGAAGCTACAGCCAGAGGAGACCTTATTTTGTATAATTCAAAAGCACTGACTCTATTTAGGGTGTAATATTTAAAAGTAATCAGGCTGCAAATTATGAACAAATGGCATCAGATTAGATTTAACAGCTAAGTAATGGAAAAGTGGGTTGCATCAAGGTAGGAAAAAATACCATTTAAAAGGCATCCACTTGAAACATTCTTATAATGAGAAGCAGTTAACCAGGATGATTGAATTTACAGATGTCACTTGGGACAATCCCTATACAGACAACACAGTAACACATGTTTAGTGTATGTTCCAGCTATGTTCAGGGCTGTTTCATGTTAATAGAAACATTAGCTTTGATACTCACAAGCCCCGAGTCTTGATTCACCACAAGTGGTTTTGTGCTAGTCTCCCGGGACAGCAGGCCAGGGCAAATAAAGGATCAAATGAAATGTCACTTCAAATTAGATTCAGCGTGGCCCTGTAAATAAGCTA
This sequence comes from Periophthalmodon schlosseri, assembly GCA_000787095.1. Classification (NCBI taxonomy): domain Eukaryota; kingdom Metazoa; phylum Chordata; class Actinopteri; order Gobiiformes; family Gobiidae; genus Periophthalmodon; species Periophthalmodon schlosseri. The sequence continues at coordinate 11,612 of KN476500.1, forward strand.
ATGCAATCATCTGAACAGAAAGAAATCAGATGTAGTTCAGGTGTCAAACACTGCAACATGTGGGGAGGGTAGATGCATTTGGGAGTCATTTATACAGTAATGGGAAAGTATATTAAAGCCACATTAGGCAAAATATGAAATGATAAACTTGTATTTCTTAATTGTGGTTACAATAGATTTAGTAATCATAGCAATCATTTAATAATCATGACTAATTAGAATGACACTGTAGTTTAATAACATAATAATGAATTTCAATTTCTTTTAGATAATTTTAGTCCACATAAAACATTCAAACAGAGGATTAAAAGTATTCCACTCAACATAGTGGCAGAAGCGAAAGCACGGGTTGTGGGAAGCTAGCCTCCAAATTTTGGTAAATACAAGCTCATCCATCAGTATTGTCTCCCTCTGCACTGCCTCGAGCTAAGTTTCTAAATTTAGATCAATGGCAGCGAGTGGTCGGGATCCAAAGAGTGCACTCACACCTGCACAGCCTGATGCAGAGGAGTCACATGGCTCTGACGCTGGGCTCGCACAGAAACTGCCACCTCAGACACCGCACACGGAGCGGCCATATTGGATCTACGCTGTCATATCACCTGACTCACCGGCTGCACTTTGCATACTAATCATCCACACTTGCTGATTATAAAGTGGATGCTGCAGGGGAGTTGACACTGTTAGGTCACTTGACATCTATAAGGCAGATAAGCAGAATAAGCACTATGCAAAATCCTATGCAAAAATAGAGATGAAAGATATGGTCAGAGTTGCTTAGTTATGTTTGTATGTGTGTCATAGCATTTTGCGCAAAGTACTTGTTTAACGCCTGCTTGAAGAAAATGAAAGTCTATTTGATAAGCGTCTAGTCTAGTTAACATGCCTAGTCCGCTTCTATCGCATTATTATACTGACACCTACTGCAGTATTGACTGACCTGCATCCTTAAGTCTATAAGCATCAGAGCATGACAAAAACGCACCATCAGCAAATACTGTATGTAGAAATGGTTTTGCTATGTTTTACAATGGCCTCTTTAGAAGACTTGTCTAGTGGACAAATTGCCAGGCAACAAAATGTGCAAACTCTTCCACAACTATGTGCAAAGACACTGCTGTATTCATATTCATCACATGGCCTCAAACTATTCCTTTGATTGAACAGAATGCACAACTAGCAACTTAATGTTAGACACTGCATACTTGTTAACACATTTGTCTCATGTGACATTGCAGATACTACCCAGCTTTGCTTCTAGTACACCACTGATTGCACTTCCACAGTTGATTTAAACATAATAAATAAGAAAAGCTATTTGCAATATTCAGTAGTTGTTTTGCTGTGTCATGCTAGAGGCAGGTCACCTCTAAGTCTAATAATGTGAGTACGCAATTTAAATCTTACCTTGAAGCCTCTGCATTACATTGGCAATGTGCCGGGGAGAGTGACCGTAGTGTCTTGGAGATGCCATGACGATGTCCAGACAGGGGTCAACAAAGTCACGTCCCAACTCCAGTACATCAAATCTGCAGGGCTCCCATCTTCAAATCTGCCTCCATGTCATCAATTCACAGGGAACACCAGCTGTTACATGAGCTGGTGGTACAAGTGACTATGTTCATGATGTTGTTGTGTTGCTCAAGTCATCCCTGTTGCAGTCTGTGGCGGTCTGCACTCACAGCTCCTCCCCTGGCAATGAGGTAAGTGCATTTATCTGTGTGTGTGTATGTGGGAGAACATTTGTGTGCATCAGCCCCTCCTGCTCCTGAGTCTGATCTCACTGCTTCCTGCTCCACACTCACCATCCAATCAGAGAGATTGGTGTGTCCATCGGTGTGGGATCTGCACCAATAGGACTTCAGATGTCCAGCCAGGTCTGCTGAGCTGCAATACAGGTGTGCAGTACAAAATGGTTAAAAAGAAGTATTTGTTGGACACTCACAAAATAAGTTTAACTGATGTAAATATATAGTTTAATGGATAAACAAGAATTTTACAGGCAATTAATGAATTACTTTGAATTTAAGGTAGGTTCTGTTTAGCTGTACATATGACTGAAAGATTTTTATTCTGCACTCTTCTCTTTTAATGTTAATTTTATGATGACTATTTATGATTATTTATGTTTTGATTTGTAGTATTGTCATTTTAATGTCTTTCTTATTCTGTAAACCACTTTGAATTACTTTGTGTACGAACTGTGCTATACAAATAAACTTGCCTTGCCTAAGTAACACTTTATTGTCCCCAGAAGGCAATTTGTCCTCCACAACCCGAAAGGAGCACAGACGACCATGTCAGAGAGCCTGAGGACTCTTATGCACATCTAAAGTTAGATTCATGCCATGATGTTCATGCCACGATGAGTACCTATCTGAAGATATTGTGCATATGCTAGATTACTGTATGCTACTAATAATACTAATGCTATTACTAGCAATTGAGATTACACTTAGAGTTGTTGCCCCTCTGAAGCAGTGGACAGCCACAGAGTTTGCAAACAATTTCCACACAGAAAGGTAAGCCTTTATACTTGTTACACCAAACCAACTGTCAGAAATTACTCCATATATATCATAACAATTCAGGAGTTGATTAGTGGCCCTATTATTCAGTGAAACCTGATTTACTCCCTTATTGAGTGTTTATTGACCGTTGTTTAAATTTACCTCCTACCGCATCTTGTTCACCTGCAGCTCTGATTAGATGGAGCAATCAATCTTGTGCAATGACATCTATCAATTTCAACTATAGTGCATTATAGAAAATATGCTGGTGTCTGCAAGTTTTGAACCTAAATATATCAATAGCTCAAAATAGGCAACAATAAATCTAAAAACCCTTACTGTAAACTAGGCCACGGCAGATCAATTCAATGTAGGCGGGAGGTGAGATGGAGCAGTGGACGCAAAGCACTTATCGCGAGGTGTAATCCCATTAGACATGTCCTTTTATCATCATCTCCAGAGAGCTCTTAGACGAACTGGAGGAAGACGTCCAGCCACTCTGTCATTCACTGAAATGAAAAATGGAACATTGGGAATGAGAAATATAAAGGTGATAAATGATGTCTGCTATCCATTGGTACTCAACACTGAATAGATATGCACTAGGTTTAGTTAACTGAGATTATGATAATGGACAAAATCTGCTTTTAGTTAATTAATGTAATGGCTTCATGCAAATGCACTGACAGGTAAATTAAAGCTAGGCAGAGCATTTATGTGTTATTGCATTAAAAGTATTATGACCTTTGGCCTTTCTCCTATTTGAATGGCTTTAGAGGAGGTTTTAGATGCATTTTTCATTTTAGCATCAGCAAATCATCAAGCAGTGTTTAGATGCCCTATCCTCAAGCATTTATCCAGGTTTAGGATTAGATTTTGATTGAAATGTTATTAGATAAAGGGGAGTTTAAAAGATGCATTACATACATTGTTGTGGCGTCCTGATAATGTGAATTTGCATATTTAAATCAGTTCAAGGCCATGTATATAGTTTTGCATGTTTATGGATATCGAAAGTCCATTAAGTTGAGCTTTAATACTGTGCTGAATAAAATACAGTGCATAGTTTATAAATAATCAAAGAAATAAATCTGTAATGTAAAATCTAAACCTGTTAATCTAGTCCTACTCTGCGCAAGTTATGCAGGCCTGTTTATGACCATCTCAGCACATTTTACACTATGTAGATATTTCTAAGTTCCAGTACATCATAACCTGACTTGCCAATACAGTTATTTAGACTGGCCGGCCCCTCTGACTACTGCAGCAGACACGGACTGCTGATCCGGACATTTTCCGATGCTGTTAGCTCGGGCCGAGGTCACCCCTACGGTCCAAAGAAGTCCCCGAGGACCAAACACATTCAGCAAAAGAAAGTGGAGACATGCCGCAGCGAAAAGTGAAAGAGACGAGGAAGACAAAGCATGTGGGCCAATGGAGACTGCACCCCATAGCACCCGTTACGATTCCTTTCTTATCTAATCTTTGCACAGGCAGAGTGCATATACCGGCGCAGAGTGGTAATCTTCCTTCTACATACTCAGCATGTTTGCAGAATCTCAGAGAAGACTGTTGTAAATCCACATAATAACAAAATCAACCAACTTCTGCAAAGCATGCTGTGCATAGACCCGTCATGTAAAAGAAGTGGCCAAGTTGAGAACGTGAGTTGTAAAACACTGTTTTAGTCGAGCCAACATAATTCTCAGTTAATAGTTGTTAATGACGTTGATACAATGCATTATCAAAGAGATAGGAGTTGGAGTTATAATGATCAATTACCTAAGCAACAGCTCCATCTTGTGGTAAAAAAAGTAACTGGAAGTCTGACTTATAATTAAATATGGGCAACATTTTTTTTTTCAAAGGATTGATTGAAAATGGGAGAAAAGTAATAATATCTGAGGGAGCGGTGCAATAAAACACAAATGTTTCAAATAAAATAAGCACAAAGCAGTGAAGTCTTACTAAAAGTAGGAAGAGTAACCAATAATTTTACTGAAGTAAGAGTGCTCTTAGCACTGTAAAGTATATTTCTAAAGTATAGCAGTAAAAGTATGGTATCTGATACATAATACATAATTTGTATTAATTATTAAACAGTTTTAAATGGGAAAATTGTATTAAAATGTGCAAAGCATTTCTTATCTCATAACCACATTATCTTATCGAGTGCTTACTTTAATTTTGAGGAACTAAAAGACTTTAAGTGATTATTAGATATCTGTGGAGTCCGTTTAACAGCTATCAAACTACGGATTTTTATTTTGTTTAAACAAAAAGCCATGACGTAAACCAATGTCCCCACCAATGACCTTTCTCTTGACAGCATGTCTGCTCATAGAGCTTGTGGGTTTTGTTGGATATATGGGCAGGTTTCACAGCAACTTTAACAATCAAAGGAAATGTTGGGCAAGCAGGGCTGGTAAGGACAGAGATATTATGGTTATCATTTTATATAACATGCTATACTTGTTTTCTTTTCAAGTATCATATTAAATAACATAAAGTGGACTAAATAAACGGTAAACAGAAAATAATAAGAGGCAAGGTTAGATGTATTTATACATGTAAATTTAAAACCAATAGTACGGCCCAAAGTGCTGAGCAGTAAGGTAGGGACTAGGTCTAGGTCTAGGTAAATCAAGATGCAGACTTCAAAAGTAGGCTGAGTACCAGAAATAATATCTTTGCCAGACTTTGAGAAGCACTGTATTTATACTTTGACGCTGCTGAGGCTGCATACCAATACAGAATGAATATCCATATCCTTCCTTGGAGCTAAAATGATGACTTTGCACATCAGATTCAGAGTATGGCAAAATACACAATACATTGAAACCACTAAAATGAATATCAAATGACAATTTTACTGAAAGAAAACAATTGGTCCTCAGGCAGGGTATATGGAAAAAGTTAGGGCAGATTCTTAAAGACACCACACTATTGTTTGTTTAATGTTTTAGACTATTGGTCCCATTTTAATATTTTCTTCTCAAGACCAAACACAGCTGCTTTAGCCAATCGTATGAGATGCCTGTGGTCTCTGTGGTATAAGTACAAGTTGGAACATTTTAAATATTCACTAATGTTAGCTCCAGATGACATATGGTTTTGAGTCATTTGTTTTGTTGGATTCTGTAACATAAACTATTAGGTAAAAGATAAACTGGGGTCCCTTACTATGTGATTTATCATCTCAAAAGGAAATAATCGCTAAGGATGTGATTTTAGCAACACCCTTTAGTTACCCCACCTCCAGGATCTCTGTCTTAAATAGATAAGCCACTCCTGTAGCTGTATTTCCAAGCAGGAAATGTGACAGTGTGGTTTTCCAACTTCCACAACGGATTGCCTCTCTGTCCACCGCATTTCTTCTGGTCGGAGGCTCCTTAAGAGGGACTTGGAGAGCATACGCAAGACCAGGAAAATCCATCAGAAGTTTAAAGCAACGCATGCTTTTTTCAAGGGGGAAATGAGAATTTGGGAGAGGAAAAGTAGGCTATAAAAATTGTCTTCTTCTCTGACACAGGCAACCAAGTCATGGCAGAGAACAACACAAATATCTTTCTGGAAATACTTCAGTCTTATGATGCAGGTGAGTTCTTGACTTTTTCTTGTAGTTTTCATTTTAGAGTCAAGATATGTTCTCCTGGGATTCCAAGCTTTAATGAGCGCTAGTTAGTATTCTACGTTATAAAAAACAAGATATGTTTCTAAACAAGCTTAAAAATGTAAAAGTGCACCCTGAAAACTACAACGTAGTTGTAGTGTTATTGAAGGAAAATGATTTGTTTTTGTTGGCGTGAGGCCATATGGGTTTGTTCTAACTGTTGCATTCTTGTCTTGCTTTCCAACAACCTTATTGGCACTGGTTCTTCCTAAAAAAGAAACTGTGTTTGTGTGTAATGCACAGATGAAATAGTTTGTTCCCTCTGTAATGTTTTGGCACTTATTTTTAGTGCTGTAAAAGAGGAAATGGTGTTATTAGGGAATGGTTCCATGTCAAGAACAATCTTCTGAATATATTCTCCCTAAATGCTTACAAGCTTACAAAAAAATTGCTGTGGCCATTGTTAAAACAATTCTAAATAGTTTACTTACATGCATTTTAGCTGGAAATCTTGCATATTGATGATTAAGTATTATCTTTTTGTGACAGTTTTTTTTTGTTGTTTTCATAGTGCCTCTGATCATTGCTTTCTGTGTGTCCGTGGCTGTGGGTCTAGTCTTGGGTGCTGTGATCTATGTGCTCTTAACCTGGATGTCCCGGCGCAAGGCAGGCTCTGCAAGCATCACACGACGCCCCTCTCGCAAATCCCGCACCTCTTCGCGGTCACGCCCCAATTTCAAACGCAACAACAGCTACGATCGCCGCAGTAACAACAACTTACTGGGAGCTGCCTTTAGCTTCCACCGCCAAAGCTCTTCCCCTGATCAGCTGGACCCATTGGGGTACAAATCCAGCTTTAGAGGATCTACATTCCACCCTTTGCTCCATTGCAGCCAAATTGCAAGAGAGGCAGAGGAGGGGAGCCCATCTTCACTTCCACGTACCCCAACTTTAACCTCCTCCACAGGGACAGCTCAAGCCTCTGAGCAGGTTGCTGTTGATCCATCCAGACCAGAGTCTTTTTGGGGAAACACAAGTCTGAGAGGTTTCCATGTAACACAAACTCCACCTCCAGCTTATGAGAGCATCATCCGAGCTTATCAGGAGACAAGCACCTGAGGAGATAGCAGAGAGCGTAATGGTTAAGGGACATTCATACTATATGCTTTTATTGAATGAATTGTGTTCTGTAATATATAATGTGGGAAGTTATTTATGTAAAGAAAAGTTTGTGAATTTGTTGTGGCAGATCCTGCAAGTGGGTAAACAAGAAAACCTTCAAGACTATCATTCTATATAAGCGTAAAAATAATGTGCATATATTATTAGGGCAACTGCTGTTAAGTTTGATATGTGTTTCAGGACAGTTAGATATGTTTATAATGATTGCTTGACAAATTATGTTTAGGCTGTTTAGCCAATAAAGGCTGTTTTGCAAAGCATGACATAACAAATTGCGTTTGTACATTTGGAATATGTCTGTTTTTCTGTATGTATTTCTTATTAATTAATTCTTAATTAATTCTTATTAATTCTTATTATAGATCCATGTTATGTCGGACATAACTTTTCAATGAAATGATCAACATGCAATTTTCAGCATTATAAACAGTTCTGTCTGTTCCGTTATTTTTTTCAGTACTCACTCTTTGAATACACTGTAACGATGGGGACAGGTACGTTGATTACAAATACAGTTTTCAGCCATAATGTTTTTCCTTGGTTTAAAAAAAAAGAAAAAAAAAAAAAGAAAGAAGGAAAGAAAGAAAGAAGAAAAATAAGGGGGCGGTGACGCGTTTCGTGACGTATTATTTGTGAGACCATTTTCATTTGGTTGACTTCTGCGCTGCGATTATAAAAACAAACTTTTAATTGTTGTCCATAGTTAAAAGGTAAACTACGACATATTTATACGACAACGTAAATATAGAAGATTTACTGTGGTTATTGCTGTGGTTGACATGCTGTTAGTGAAGTTTGCAGGTTGCTAAAATAGGATACGACACAAATAGCTAGCAATGTAACAGCTAGCTGTAGGTTAACACAGACGCCGGTTTGTAAGGTTGCTTGTTTAATCTAGTTAATATAATATCATATTTTTCAGGCCCCATGTCCTTGTGCATGCCAACGGAGGATGTCTGGTGCAGCACTGCGTTTGATTCACTGTCGAAAGCTGAGTTCAACAACGGGGTCTGAAGTGTTTCATTGGAGAAACTTGATTAGTGAGTCATAAAATATGTAGCTACTACTTACCAACAATAGTCTAAGATATCAATTCATATTCTGAGGAATATACAACATACCTATTCAACTGCCTAAAGAACACTACAAAGATTCTTGACCATGACCTCCATAGGATATTTTTAAATATAATATTGGCCTACATTTTCTTATTTCAGGAAAAGTAGCCAAAGTAACAGGTGCAGTTGTCCTGGGGTAAGTGGCTGTCAAAACATGTAGCTTATTATTATTTGCTTATTTACTTTGATGTATTATTTACTTTATTATTAAGTCCATTTTACTTACACAGTGGCTGTCTTTTCATCACATATGAAGTGACTGCTTTGGACAAGGCTATAACTATCGACACCAGTGCTGTTGTCAAAGAGAAATACAAATCGTATATCTATCTTAAAGGAGTCTCTTCAGAAGAAAAAGACAACTTCACTGCAGGTAAGTGTGAAGTGTTTTCACTGTGTAGCTACAGTGCTTCTGATAGATTCTGGTGGCACAAATATTTTTTATTAGAATAATGTAATCTTGTAGATCTTAAATGTCAATTATTGACTTATTGTTTAATCTTGGAACAGACCTTTTTGCCCAGCATTGTTAAGTTTAAATATTTAGGATAATATAGTGGCAACAAAGTGCAACTTTTAAAATGCCATTGTCGTCCAGGTTGTTTTTAGACTACGGGGTGCACCACATTCTCCTATATTAAAAAGAAGACTGAGTGTTATAAATACCTTTGTGTTTGGTTGCCTTGTGTTGACACCCTATTCCTCTCTATCCCTTGATAATGCTAACTGCTATAGCATTCCTAGGGTGTGGCACTGCATGTTTAAAATTTTATTCCATATTAAACACTGAACTGGTGTAATGCATTAGTTTTAAAATTGTGGTAATGCTTTAGTGTTTCAACCATTATTGTTCCAGAACTTACACAAAAAGCAAGAAAGGAGCTACATAAAGCAGCACGGCATTTCTTGGAAGTATCCTCTTGGCTCTTTCAACAGTCTCTTGATGGTAAAGTCTTGATTTGATTTTGATTTTGATCATACCATACTACCACTAGTCTTTTACATAAGATGGAACAGACAGACCAGTCTGTAGCCTGGTGGTTAAAGGAAACACCTGTCTACATATACACTTCCTGTTTTTCTGGTACCACCACAGTGTCTGTTTGATTCTGTCAAATCTAGTAGACTGTTATCTGTGATATGTTCTAACAATGTAACAATTGGCTTTTAATTATTAAAGCTTCGATGGTGTCCAAAAGTCAATGTATGGAACCAAAAGGTCTGTAATTTTACAACTGCTGTTGTGGAAGTCTACTCTTCCTCTATGTAGCTCTAGTAGCAGCTGTGGCTATCATAGTGTAGTTTAATTTACAAATGCAAAAATAGTTGCATTTATATAGCACTACCCTCAAGGCACAAAAGTGTTAACATTTGTCACCCATTACTCCCCCACCTTTTACATAAACAGAGCATTTCCGCCATGTGGATGCTGACCCACATGAGGTGGCTTTATGGGTCCTCCTGAAAAAGTCAAAGTCAGCCAACAAAGCTGTTCGTCTGCAGGCTGTTCAGGAACTTGGAGAAAATCACAACTGGCATGGTAACATTTTTAACTTCTTTGTTCAATGCCTACTAGAGGTGGGCAATATTGGCAAAATCTCAAAAATCTCAATTTTTTCATGAGCGCAATGACATTTTTCATGCAATCCACCGGAAATGTAAAAAGTTCTTGCAAATGTTAAGGTTGATCACACAAAAAATACTCTAAAATTTAATACAAATCAGAAAAATCACTTTATACCCTTATTTTAAAGATTACAGAGAGATTTATCAGACACCTCTTATGCTTACAGTAATAACCTGTCTTGAAATGTTATAGATTGGATTCTTATTTCAGATTATCAGTATCAAACAGCAGCTCAGGTTATAGACCAGCGAACAGCAGTGGGTTTGGCCAGGACTCCTCAGGTTGACCTGCGCTTTTTCAGGCCACCACCAGCACTTTTAAACCCTCAAGAGGTATGTATAACAGGGCCTTTTCGCTATGACCTATTGTTAAATACTTTATGCAACTGGTGTTCCCAATTTTTTTATTATATATTGCATTTTATTGAGTAAATGTTGCCACAGATTTGTATAAACAGATAAACAGGCATCTTATCTGTTTGACTAAATGGGGTATGTTTTGAGATTAAGATGGCAACACCTCTGCTTCCCTTACTCCCTGGGGTTTTGTTGGATTCTGGATATCATTTACATTTAAACTTATTTCCGTGATTTTATTTAACTGAGTGTCCATAGAGTGCTTTGATTTAGGTGTTCCCAAATTGGCTTAATTGCAGCACCCCAATCTTTATTTAAATCCTGCTAAGCCTAATTCTCTCTTTTCTGTAGCTCTAGGTGTGAGGGAAGAAGTTCTCCTGTGATGCCGCTTTACTTGATAACAGCAATTGCCCCAGTGCTGAGTAACCCTAAAACATTAGTGTCATTGTAATAATCTTTTTCATTTTATCCATTGCATAGGATGTGTCAGCAGAGGATGGACTGAGGCAGCTGTTGGGCTCTCTGCCTCAGTCAGAGGTGGACAAATGTGTTCAGTACTTTACGTCTCTGGCTCTGCGGGAGAGCACTCAGTCTTTGGCAGCACAACGGGTAGTTGTTTTAGTTGATGTCTGTTTTAAATTGCATTGTGCTTTTTTTTTTATCCAGACTAAGTGGTATGTACAATATTACAGGGAGGACTATGGTGTTTTGGTGGTAATGGACTGCCCTATGCCCAGAGCCTGACTACAGTCCCTTCTGAAAAGGTGGAGTCCTTTTGTTTACAAGCTTTGGTGCAACACTCAAAGGTAAATTTGATATTAGGTTATTAGATCAGTGTTGTTTGGATCTGGTTGAACAATTGGTACTTTTGTTTTCTTGTTATAGGTCCAGAGTCACTGTGATCCTATTGTAAAAAATGGGGGCCTGCATCTGCTTCAGAAAATTTTCCAGCTTCGCAAAGATTCACTTAAAATTCAAAGAAATATTGTTCGCATCGTAGGAAATTTGGCAATTAATGAGAGCCTTCACCAAGCCATTGTACAGTCTGGTATGCCTGGAATTATTAGTTTGACTATATAGTGTAGTTTGTTTTGATCATCTTAGACTTGTATACCTTTTAGGGTGGGTGTCTATCTTGGCTGAAATGATGCACTCTCCTCATGTCATGCAAGCCTCCCATGCAGCCCGTGCTCTTGCCAACTTGGATAGGGAAACAGTTATGGAGAAATACCAGGACGGGATTTATATTCTCCATCCCCAAACACGTGGCAAGTAGGAAAGCAGTTAGCCCTGTTGTAACAAAATATAGTGAATACAATATGGATATATAACCTTTTATTTTTAATGTAGTTCAACCATTTCATAATCTATTATCTTTTTCTAGTCAGGCTATCAAAGCAGATGTACTCTTCATTCATGGGATTTTAGGCGCAGCTTTTAAAACATGGCGACAGAAAGACCGCAGTAACTCATCTGAGGATGATGAGATGGAGCATAGAAATGACTACACAGAGTGCTGGCCCAAAGTAAGCCTTAACTTAAAAATATAATAATAATAATAATAATAGTATTATTATTAGTATTAGTATTAGTATTATTATTATCAAGTATAAAGCGCCATGTTCTGTAGCGCAGCCACGCGGGGATGGATAAGACTGGTCATTTAATGTGTTAAAATATAGTAATTTAGTCCTGGTTCAGGTCTAATAATAATAATAATGATGATAATAATGATAATAATAATGATAATAATAATAATAATATTTTTATAGTCTTGGTTGGCAGCAGATTGCCCTAATATTAGAGTGTTATCTGTGGAATATGACACTCATCTCAGTGACTGGATGTCCAAGTGCCCTGCTGAGGATCAGAGGTGAGACTTCTGCCTTTCTTATGTAAAGAGTAATGTTTTTAATGAACGTATTGATTTATTTCACGTTGCAATATTTTGCAGTTGTAATTAATATTAATCTCTCTCGTACATCACTTTAGGAAGTCATTAGCCTACAGAAGCCAAGAATTGCTGAAAAAGTTGCAACAGGCTGGAGTTGGACAAAGACCAGTGGTCTGGGTCGCACACAGTATGGGAGGTATCTATCTCCTCTTACTTACTTTTACTAAATGAGCAAATAATTGTCTGTATTGATATATTGTTGAACCTAGTGTGTATTATCTAAGCCTATAGATTTGATTATATCCACAGTACTTGTGTCATTTACCCTATTTCTTAACCTTTTATCTTCAGGGCTACTTGTCAAGAAAATGCTGCTTGATGCTGCAGAGGACCCAAACATGCATGAGTTGCTAAAAAACACCAAAGGCATTTTATTTTATAGCGTCCCTCATCGTGGCACCTACATGGCTGAGTACTCGATCAATGTCAGATATCTGCTGTTTCCATCAATAGAAGTCAGGGAGCTATGCAAAGGTCAGTGAGAAAATGGAATTGTTTCAAAGAAATTATCTGAAACTAATGCACTGTTGTTTTGTGTTTTAAGACTCTCCAGCACTCTGTAACCTTAATGAGGGCTTTTTGAACATAGTCAAAAAAAGGGACATTCAAGTTCTTAGTTTTGCTGAGACACTTCCTACTATCATTGGACCGATGATCAAAATATTGGTGGTGCCAACGCAATCAGCAGGTACACTGTTAAAAACAAACGTCTTGGTGGAAGTGAAAGGTTTGGTTTTCAAATTTTTTTACCTGTTTAGATCTTGGCATTGGAGAGCTCATTGAGGTGGATGTAGATCATCTGAACATCTGTAAGCCAGAGAAGAAGAACTCTTTTCTTTACAGACGAAGCCTCCAGTTTATTCAGGAAGCACTGCACAAATACATCAACTCCTAACATGAATGCCAGTCATTAATCAATTTACCTTAAGCAGCCCTTTGTCTCAAACCACTGTAACCTGCCTCTTGATGTTGCGCATATAAATGTATGACTTTGGCCCTGTTTCAAGAAGCAGGTTTAGTCCAGATCAACTCAGAGTTTTCAGTTTCACAGAGAGAGTTAACCTAAACCTAAACCCCGAGTCAGTCACCATGGTAACTTACTCTATGAACCTAACCTAGCAGTTTTTATTTCACACAATTTCCTGAAGGAGAGCTCTGATTGGACTGTTCACTTCCCCATTCACAGATGTAGGAACAGTTAAATCCTCATTATAGTGAATTTATTTTCCACATTTATACATTTTGTTTCAATTTCTAATTTATAATTAACACAAATAACTGCTTATGATAACTTCTTAAATTCATTTGGTGAAGTTTATCAGCTTGATATCAAGCAAATAGATCAATTTATAAATTGTATTTACTTGATTGTTGTTAGTAAATGTATTTAATGTCACATATAAAAGTACAGTTTATGTTACTACACTCCAAATACGTATGTGTGTATGTGTGTATGTGTGTATGTAACCTTTTATTGCAACGTATGGAAAGTGATGGAGTGTAAAATTATTTTAAGTTTCAAAAAAGTATTTGATGAGCTACAAAAGTGCATGTGTGAAAAATAAATAATGTGTTTTAATGCATCATACTAATTATTAACAACCTGAATTTAACCTGTCCACAGCCACATGACTATCTGTCCCTTGAAGATGGAAGCCTCCTCTAGTTTACAGTTGCCATGGTGAATCCTCTTTTCTGGGATCCACTGAGCATGGCTTCTCTCCTTAGCTAAACTTTACAGACTCGGAGCGGTCTAACTGTACTCCAAACCTGTTTTCTGAAACAGGAAACCAAGTGGCACCTGTCTGAGCTGGATATCTGAGTCAGGAAATAAACTCAGTGTTAATTCAACCTGCTTTGTGAAACGGGGCCATCTACTACGTTTGTATGTGTGTACATTCTATTGTAAATACTAAACCTAAAATACTACTTGGGGTGCTTTTCCACTGGGATGCCATTTTCTTGGTGTATAAACGGTTGATCGTCTTTATTGCATAGCCAATTGACTGCAGTTCTTAACCATGGTTTTTGATGAACTCTTTGAAACTGCTTTATTTATTTGGTCAGAGAATAAATCTAATTGAGTAGAGACATAGTCATCAATTCATGACCATGACTATAAATAAAAGTAGCCTAAATAACAGGCATATATTTCGGGTTCGTGTGTGTGTGTGTATTTATATATATATATATATACACATACATACATACATACATATACACACACACATACATATACATATATACACACACATACATATGCTTTTATTTTTATTTAAATTTACTCGTATTCATTTTAAGCATCGATACTGTCCTGTCCCTCTAAGCTCTCCGTAGATTTTCTAGCATCCGTTTCACTGATCCAACATAAAGACGGTAGCAAGTAGCGACTCTTCTAATCCAATTCAGTTTTGGAATTCCGGTGTTAGATCTTTGTAGTGTTCGGTTTTCTTTTTGGCACATGTATGGTATTTATGTGCCAAAACGCTAACACTAACCCTCAGGGCTATAGCAAGATACATTCATATTAAAAGTCTCTGCTAATGCTAACAAAGCTAATACGCTGATTCATTTTTTTTAAACGCAGGATTTTTTTCTCCATTAACGAAATCGATCAACATGGTAAACGTGCACAAAGGAGTTCTCGTTGAATGGTGAGGGCATTTTACCATATAGCTACATCATATTTGATAAGTTGATGAATAGTTTTTAAAGTGCATGCCAATGTAGACGACCCATTACTAAAACTTAATTATCATAATTAGTATTTAAAATTTTACTAAAGATTTGACATAATTATCCTATTTTCAGAAAATGTGTAGTTTTCTTGAGTTTGATGCCTGGTTGGATATGGGCAGCAGGTTAGGTATACGTAAAGGTAATAGGCGTATATAAGATGAGCAAGGCGGTGAAGGCGGCTGCAGGCGAACGGCCCTACGACACCGCCACGTAGGCCCCGGTAATATCATGAGATCGAGACGGGTGAAGGCGAAAAAAGCATCTGCTGCTGCCTTCACCCTTCATGGACTTTAAAGCCTGGGAAATGCAGAGCTGTCAAACACGTGCACTGACGGCTGACTGACGGCTGATTGGATCCGACATGTTTTGACGCAACGCAAAGTTTTATGTAGTTTTATTCAGTGCAACACTTCAAATGAACGCGAGGTCTTGTCACCGGAACTCTGTGATCTGAGGCCGCCTGGCTATTTATTGCCTCGAAAAATACACTGCCTGGCCAAAAAAAAAGTCGCCACCTGAATTTAACTAAGCAAATAGATCTGGGGTTGCTGCAGTTGATCAGGTCTAGGTTCAGCAACAGTATGTGCTCAAAGAATGAGGCCAGCTGACTACCTGAATATACTGAATGACCAGGTTATTCCATCAATGGATTTTTTCTTCCCTGATGGCACGGGCATATTCCAAGATGACAATGCCAGGATTCATTAGGCTCAAATTGTGAAAGAGTGGTTGAGGGAGCATGAGACATCATTTTCACACATGGATTGGCCACCACAGAGTCCAGACTTTATCCCCAGAGAATGAGAATCTTTGGGATGTGCTTTGTGCAGCGGTCAGACTCTACCATCATCAATGCAAGATCTTGGTGAAAAATTAATGCAACATTGGATGGAAATAAATCTTGTGACATTGCGGAAGCTTATCGAAACAATTGCCACAGCGAATCAAAGCTAAAGGCGATCCAACGAAATATTAGTGTGTGACCTTTTTTGGTGGCGATTTTTTTTTTATTTTTTGGCCAGGGAGTGTGTATTCCTTGTAAATTGTTCCTTGGTGTGGAATTTGTGCTTTGATGACAAAGGGATTCCTTTTAAGGTCGTTTTCACAGATTACTGCGCTCTGTGGACCGACCCCAGTGCACTCGATTTAGTTCTGTTTACTTTACTTTAGGGTCGGCCTTGAGCACATACACCGCGCATCATTCACCCCAAACATGCATCAAGAGCCACGTGAGATCGCCGAATTTATTTCCATGGCAACGCGCTTCAAGCTGATAGAGCCCCGAGAATACGCACACGCTGGCTTTCCTGGCGCTATACGCGGTGTTCTTTTTTCACCTGTGGGTAAATACACCATGAGGACTCTACGCGAAAAAGCTTTATGAACGACACACAGTGACAGACCAAGGCTTACTTGCGCAGACAGAGGCAGTGTTGTTTGTTGATATTAATCTCACCCAAATTTCCTCATCAGACGAACGTGACAAACAGCAATTCTGTAGCGCCCATTCATACAAATATTCGTGATCCAAGCGCTTTTTGCCCAATTCCAAGCACTTTTACTGTCACAGACCTCCTGTTGCAAGCGCTCTCGGACCGGCCGTTTTTTGCGGTCCAAAGTGCGACTTTTGCGTTCACACCGGCCCAAGCGCACTGCTCTTGGAGCGAATGCTCTTTTACGTGACCTCACTAGTGGCCTCACTAGTATTTTTGAGCCCCGTAAATATGCGAACAGTTTGTGTCCCCTATAAGCGGTGTTTTTTTTTTCTTTCACATGTGGCTAAATACACTGTGAGGACTGTACGCGCTGATGGCGGAGGAGAAAAAGCTTTTTGAACGACACAGACAGACCCAGGCTCACCTGCGCAGACAGAGGCAGGAGGAGACTGTACCTGTAATTAAGTTGATCCAAATTCCCTCGTCAGACGAACGTGTCAAACAGCAGCTCTGCAGCGCCCATTCATACAAATATACCTGATCTGAGTCAGTTTTGCCCAATTCCAAGCACTTATACTGTCACAGCGGATTGCGTAGGTCCGCCCGAGGTCGGCCGCGTTTGGACCTGCGCACCTCTCTTGGAGCGAATGCTCTTTTACGTCGACCTAACTAGCGGCAGTGTGAAAACGACCTAAGTTAAATATGTATTACAACTGTTCCACCAAACTATTAGTAAAACATGAAAACCTGTTATATGCACGTTTGTGTAATCCACTGTTATATAGGCTTACACTTTAAAGGGGCAAGGCATTCATTACTCTGCCACTATACTCGATTTGAATGAAGCTTATGCTTCATTCAAATCATAACTAATGTTTTTATAACTAATGTTTTTGTCCTGTATATTTGTGCTTGAACTAGTGATCCTGCCATGAAACAGTTCCTGCTTTACTTGGATGAAACAATGGCCCTCGGAAAGAAGTTCATTCTCAAAGATTTGGACGACACACACGTCTTCATACTTGCAGAAGTGGTGCAGACACTGCAGGACAGAGTGGGACAGTTAATGGATCAAAACTCATTTCCAATCACTCAGAAGTAACTGCGGTTTTTATAATGGACTCAAAGGTTTATTAAAAAGCATTTTTTAAATTTTATTATTATTATTATTATTATTATTATTATTATTTAATCTTTTGTCAT
>KN476501.1:0-26578 GCA_000787095.1 Periophthalmodon schlosseri
TTCTAAATAAATTTCCATGAGGTTGTCCAGGATTTGGCTTTAACTTCCTCACCTAGCGCTCTCCCACCAAACTACAGTCATTTTCAGTGTTTATGATGTATGATAAGCTTTGGCCTTAACAGTCTGTGTACAGTACATGATCATCCTGTTTCTGGTGTTTGTGGTACAATTCTCCGTCTCCAGTGCCTGTCTGGCCATCAACCGGGAACAGCAGGTAAGACCACGCCCACTAACTCCACCCACATCCACCTAACCAGCGTACAGGTGAGGCTCTAGAGCCTACCCCACAGGTACGGCACTGTTACTGCAGTCTGTATTCTTAAAGAAAATCTATTGTGCTTGTGTCTGCTATATAGTTCAAATTCATGACACCCATGGATCATTATGTTGTAATTTGCACATTTTAAATAGCAATATTCATCTAAAATGTCTTAAAAGAAACAAGTCCACTGACTTCCACGTTAGAAAACTGTCGTTGTAAACATTATGTTATTACAACAAAGAGCCGTGTAGCTTTTGGCACCGCCGATGGATGGAAAGTGGCAGATTTTTTTTCATTTGTACAAAAATTACTATACGACGCTGCCAAATATCAAGTATCACTGATTAAGAAAATAAAATTGGAGAAGTACAGAGCAGTGGGTGTATGCTGGTGGCGGTGAAACAGGGTTGATCGGTAATATGGCGTGAAAATAAGTGATTCAAGATTTGCATAAACATGGACGAATCACTCTAAATAAGACTTTGGGTGAGTACATGGTCGACTTTAAAGTGGGATTAAACAGCTAAACTCCACTCACAGCCTAATTTCAAATAGAGCTGCTAAACTGGGCAGTACCTCGAGTACTTAAGGGGAGAGTGAGGGGGGAAGAGGGGCGGGGTCTGGGGTTATAAGAACATTGTGATTGGACAGGTATCCACACTTCAAACTCCGCCACTGCAACCAGGTGTTTGTAATCAGAAACATCTGGCTTTAATCAGGGCTATCCTATGTGATGTCACAAAGTGCTTGAAATTGCTTCTGGAGGCAGCACACACCACAGTTTTGACTGTTTTTCAACACAAAGCTGCAAAAAAAGCACTAGGAACAGTAGGCAATGCTATTAAAACACCATATACACAGCAAAAAAAGTTGATTCAGTGTTTAGTTCCACTTTAAAATATCCCTAGTTATCCCTGCGTGGGTACAATACAAGTCTAGAACTCCTACTTTTGACCAGGATTATGGGTCAGGGTCTGGAGTGGGAACCTTGGGGACTGCTCCTGAGTTATACCAGTGGAATTGAAGGATGGGTGAAATGCAGAAGTGCATCAGCTGCAGTATTGATCAATATTGTCTACTTGCAAGTCTACTACTTTAACCTTAGATGTGAACAATTTTATACTTTGATGATACAAATTTTCGGTTATTGTTACATCCCTACCCACTAATACAAAGGTCTCACAATAATATCGTGGGCTTTCACAGTGTATCGAATTATAACTTTGATTGCTTAAATGCTTTGTTTTGTTGCAGTAACAGCTAAAAAAAAACAGGGAACTACATAAACCATGATCCTTTGTACCATTTCAATGCAGATAGTATGAAGAAATACCTGTTACAAAGAACTTTTCTATCTTAATTCTTCGGAATATGACTTTAATATAGAACCAAAGGCTTGTCAAAGCTTTTTAAAGGAAGAAGTAGCGTTTCTTCAATTCTGTTAGCATCGCCACAATAATAAGAAACTGAAAAACATAAAAAGTGTATATATTTAACTATGGTGACAGTAATTACAGAGAATTGGTAAATGTGATATCTAAGAAAGTAAAATGTATTGTTTTCTTGTAGGAGCATCTATTGGAGGTGGGTTGGAACAATTCCCAGAGCACTCAGAGAGACGTGGAGAAGAGCCTGAACTGCTGTGGGTTCAGAACTGTGGACTACAACGCCACATGCACAGCTGTAAGTACACTACAACACCACTTGTACAGCTGTAAGTACACTACAACACCACTTGTACAGCTGTAAGTACACTACAACACCACATGCACAGCTGTAAGTACACTACAACACCACTTGTACAGCTGTAAGTACACTACAGCACCATCTGCACAGCTGTAAGTACACTACAACACCATCTGCACAGCTGTAAGTACACTACAACACCACTTGTACAGTTGTAAGTACACTACAACACCACTTGTACAGTTGTAAGTACACTACAGCACTACATATGCAGCTGTAAATACACTACAATACCACCTGTACAGTTGTAAGTACACTACACTACCTGCACAGCTATAAGTCCACTACGACAATACCCATGTACACAAGTATTGCTACTCTGCTACTGCTACCATAAGTATTATTACTACAACTTGTACTGCTGACATGAGAGAAAAGTGAGGAAAAGCCTGCTCTATTGAAACTATGCAGTGCATGACTAATACTCAATACAACACCACATGTACCACTTACACACACCTACGTACACATCTGTACAGAAATACTGCATTACTTCAACTACTTTAACTCTAGCTGCTGTGCCCCTATTGAGCATAAGCAAATAAAAGTACAACTACTGCAAGTTTTGGGCAGCTGTAGCTTAATTGGGAGAGTTTGCATCTTCTGATCCGAAGACTGGCGGTTCAAATCTCATTCTCAACATAAAAACATCGCTGGGAGAGCGGTCAGATTCACTGGCCCACAGGTTGGCAGTGCAATTCCAGCTCCTAAAGATGAATATGATGTTGTGACCTTGGGAGTGGTTCCTTAATGTAAAGCACTTTGGCTTGAAGGTAGAAAAGCGCTATATAAATGTGACCATTTACAAGTTAGACTTTTGTAACACCTCCAGACGTGTTTTGCAAACTACTTATGAGTTTATAACTGCAGTTCTTTTACACATGTATTTATATTGTGTATGTCTTTGTCTAGACATGTTTCCCAAACCACTCGTGCAAGCCGTGTGCAGATAAGATCCAGGTGAACGCAGGAGAGATCCTCAGAATCGGAGGAAGCATCGGGCTCTTCTTTAGCTTCACAGAGGTTAGAGGTCATCTTTGTACGGCTCAACTATGTGTCATATATAATACCAGTCAAAAGTTTGGGCACACCTTCTCATTCAAAGCGTTTTTTCTTTATGTTTACTACTTACACACTTACTTTTTTTTTTTTTTATATTATATTCAAATCGTCACAGTAGCCACCCTTTGCTTTGCTGACAGCACTGCAAACCCTTGGCCTTCTCTCACTGAACTTCTTGATCTCCTAAAGTCTCCTAAAATGGTTTTTACTTCACAGCTGTGCCAAAGCAAAGGGTGGCTGTTTTTAAAAATCTAAAATTTGTAATTTTTTGCATAATAAATTTTATAATGTAAATAGTCATGAAAATAAAGAAAAGACAAAAATGAAGTGTGTCCAAACTTTTGACTGGTAGTGAAGTAGTGAGTTACATTTTAAATAGACTTTGTTGCAGTGGCCTAGTGCGTTCAGTGTTTGCCCAGTAACTACTTGGTGGCCAATTCAGAGCTCACCTGAGCACATCCTGCGAATGTGTCCCTATGCAAGACATTCAACCAGTTTGAATAATTCCCGCTAATATATAGTGCTTATACCTCCACTACATAATAGCATGCTAATTGAGTATGAGGGGCTGTACCAGATTTTTACTGTATTTAACCCATGAATAATAGACCTGTGTCCAAAATTAATTCTTGACTATCTTAATGCATTTCTTACAATAATTTTTATTCTTAATTCCTCATTCTTAGTCATCAGAGTAATACGAACAACAGCTAGTGTGCAACAGCGCACCAGCTCTACTTCCAGGTTCACAATTGATTAAAAAAACCTTGCAATCATTAAGGACTGTTTTTACAAAATACTGTACTGAGAAATCACTTTTTACTCATCCCCTAAAATTTTGTGTAATAATTCCAATGTGTGTATTTTCAGATTTTGGGAGTGTGGCTGACATACCGCTACAGGAACCCAACAACAGCCATTCCAACCATAACAACAGCTGCGCCAGCCACAACAGTTGCCCCGACGACAGCAACTGCTGCCACAGGGACAACTACAGTTACCCCTACAACCACGACAGCTGTTCGAACAACAACATCTGCTCCAACAACCACAACGCACGGTAAATACTGACTGATGATCTGCGTATGAAGGACTCCCAGTCTTAAATGTCCCATCTTCTGCTAAACTGTTGTATTTGAGCTTTTAAGTTATAATGTTCCCACTTCACGAACATACCTCATACTTGTTTTGTTAGTTTTTGTCATAAATATAAAGTGGAAATAGAAGAGCAATGGCTTATATGTTTACACAGTCACATAATACAACAAAGTATATCCCAGATTTTGTGAAGGTAACTTCAGTTCAGCCTTTTTAAATATTAATATCAACAAATATTGGTCACAACCTTAAGCAAAAAAATGAAAATTCTCCTCTTTGTTTTTAATACATATAGATATACATATAGTACATAAACTTTTACTACAAATCATCTACATTTTACTATTGAGTAATTACCTATGCATCGTTATGAGGGCTACACTGAGGTGGGGAGAGTTGACAAAACATTTTCTCAAGTAAGAATAGGTTCAAAATAATATTAGTAGAAGTATAAAGTAGTGGTCCAAGAAGAGTAAAAATGTGCTTGGGCAAACTACATAACAGTAACTGAACATAACATAGGTTTTGAAGTTGATGTAAATGGAAGGACAAAACTGACATATTCGTGATTACAAAAACATTGGACATGATGTCCAATTTGTTTATATTATAATTTGGTGATTTGGTTCTCAAGACTATTATCCAATCAGAAAGCAGAATAAGCATCACAGGAGTATCTCATTTGGGTTTCCAGTCAATCCTGAAATCCAGTTGGTTTAAACCTAAAAGGACTCTCTCTGATCTGAATCCCTACTCCCTAAACCCCAGCACCTGCAGCCACTCGTGAATCAGGCTCGTGCAGCCTCTGCAGCTCAGTGAGGGAATTCTGGAGGTTCTGAGCTTTAACATGGTGAAAACAAGATGCTGCATGTCGAAGGGCTTTCTATGAATACATTCAAATTCAATTTAGCCTGTCCATCTACTGAGAAAAACTTTATCTGCACGTTTGGGCACCCAGGTTCAATTGTGTAGTAACCTTTTTTAAAACAGTAAGAGCAGAAGCTACATACAGTTCCTTTAAGCTTTTGCCACTCGTAAACTTACTCAGAGTAGATGGAGTAAACAAAACATGTACACTGTAAAATATGCTACTGCAGTAATAGTTTGATGTCTGAAAACTACTCTGAGAAGTACAACTCCATTAAAAGTTAAGTAAATGTACTTGAGTAAATGTATTTGAGTACTACCCTCCTCTACAAAATTTAAGTCATAAAATTTCATTACCAATCAAACCTAAGACATCCAGAACTATTTAAAAAATCCATTAACAAAGCATAATATGGGAACTTTTCTGTAACACTACTGCATATAAGAAACACTGGTGACTTTGAGGAGTTTTCCCAAGTCTGTTTTGGTCCTTGAACGCACCATTTAGGCCTGGGTTGAATGTTTAAATGATTGATTGAAAACTGTACAGACGTGTGCGTGTGAGTTTGAATACAAATCTAAGTGTGTGTGGTGTGTTGTTGGCCTTTTGCATGCTGTACAATAGGAACTGAACTGCTGTAAGTACCTGACAACTGCTCTTTGTACTGTCAATAAAAACTCAATAACTATGAACTATGTCTCTGAGTTAGTAATATTGTTAATGTTGTATTTTTAAATATCTTTTTGGTAATTTGTCTTAGATACAGAATACACACTTCTTCCATATTTTAAGTAGTATTGAAGAAGGGCCTGAAAAAATGGCAGATTACTGCAGAATCAATGAGTGAAGCACTAATCCGAGGTGAGAGAAATGTAATTTTATTTATGAATGATGGGTGGCCAATGAGCTCATTCATTTCACAGGCTACACTGAAACAAACCTAATTACATGATTGCATGAGACATATTCTGGATTTGGATTCTTTTTCCAGTTAAAGATGGGCGCCATTTTGAGGACTTTCAGCAATTAAGAATTTTTTTTTTTTTTTTTTTTTACAACGGTTCTAATTTTTCAAAACCTGATTCCCATGTATAATAATACAATTAAAAGAAAACGTTACTCTTCTAACAAATAAAGAATTACTTTTTAGATGTACGGCCCAACTTTTTTTTTTACAACGGTTCTAATTTTTCAAAACCTGATTCCCATGTATAATAATACAATTAAAAGAAAACGTTACTCTTCACAAATAAATAATTACTTTTTAGATGTACGGCCCAACTAATTAGAAGTACATTCCAGTTTTGTTCATATTCTATGAGTGGTTCATTGTACAGAATTGTACAGAAAACACCACAGAGCACTTTTGTACTGATCAGTAACTTGGATCCAGTCAGTGGTTTTCAGATTCTACAATGTGATGATGTCATAGTCCCAGATGGGGGCAAGAGACACATTTTTCCTATTGATTATATTGTACTTTGAAATATGAAAAAGGTAAATGCACAAATGTTGGATCTGTTCATCTCTAGTAGTGACTGATTAACTTTTCGTATTACAACATCTGCATTTTACAGAATTCATTTTAGCTGTCCCCCCTCTGTATTAAATATTACTGGTCTATAGAATGTGGCGATGTCGTCTGAAATCCAGCTAAAGCCACCTGAACGTGGACTGGATGAACTGCTGCCCCCTAGAGGCCATTCAAAAGTGCCAGGCCTGATTTTTCTCCTGATGATTTGACCTACAGGTACAGTGTGTAACTTTCTGGAGGAACAACATTTCCATGGAGACAGGTAGGTGGAGGCCCTCCACCAGGCCAAATAAGAGTTAGGTTTGTGCAGATGTAAGGATGCATGTTTTTCTACATTTTTCAGTGCAATAAACACATCCACACTGCTTTGGATTTTGTCTATTTTTTGGTTAAAAGGTTACATATTGTGGCTTTATTGCATCTAGAAGAGGAGTCCTAATACAAGCAAAACTACGAGTGAGATAGTTTTGTGCAGTAGTTAGCCAATTAGTAGTAGGAGTAGTTGGCCTATTAAAGTAGGCAATTAGTAGTAGCAGTAGAGGTGGTATTTTAGCCTAGCAGTTGTAGTGTATTAGTTGCAGTAATAGAAGTAGTAACGGTAATAGTAAAGATACTAATACGATTGTGGACATAGCAGCTTGTCAAAGCCTGATCTCATTAGATCAGCAAAGTAGGGCTGGGCCTGCTTAGTACTTGGATGTCAGACCTCTGGGAATATCAGGGGCCACAGTGGGGCACCAGTGGCAAAAACTGTCCAAGGATACAATGACTTGCCACATTGCCTAGTATGAATGTGGTGTTTGTGTTTGAGTGTTAGTGGTGGTTGAAGGGGCTGATGGCGCAGATTGGCAACTTCGCACCCATCAGTCTGCCCCAGGGCAGCTGCAGCAACAACAGTAGCTTACCACCACCAGGTGTGTAGTGAATGAATAAAGCTCTGTAAAGCATCTTTAAGTGTACAAAAAGTGCAATATAAATTTGATGCATAATGACTATAGGTGTAATAGAAGTTGCCTTTAGTTATTTGTGGTAGTAGATGCACTTAAGAAAATCACTCCTGACAAGTCATGCAGTATTAGCTTCAGCAGCTAATGAGCTAGCACTTGTAGCATTCCAGCTATTTACCAATCTCATCATATTACACACACGCGCACACATGCACACACAGGGAAGTCATTGTACAGGCTTTGGCATACTTCCCACAATCCTTTGTGCTGGGAAAGCCTTCTCTTTGCATAGTAAAAGCAGGGTTTCATTTGTAACTCAGAAGTTACAGGAATGCTCCTGGACTGGTGTCATGAGTCTGGAGAACAGGACAAAGCCGCTGCTGGATCCACCAAAGCCTTTCCCAGAGCCAAACTGTGCTTAGGATTTAAAATCTACCAGTGAAAACGGCACAGCAGCAAGCCGGATATCATATCGGCTCAAAAAAAGAAATCCCATCCCTAATCAATATATGGTCTGGTTATTTTTGAACAAAGAAATATTGCTGAGAAAGTTCCCTTGTTTAGCGATAGACCTACAGGCTACAGAATAATTATTCTTTAACTGAGCCTACAAAAGTCAGTCACTTTGTCCTTACTGGATCCTTTGAGTTAGAATAAGACTGCGGAACAGTTTATACCCTGTTCTGTTAGGTAGCAGCTAGGGTTGTCAAAAGTATTGAAAATCAGTATATCAATATTAAAACTAGTATCGAGACGAGATATTCATTTAGCAGGTATCGGTACAAAAAAAATCACATTCACAGAGTGATCTTGAGCTGTATCAGAACCAGTATAAGACCACACAGACTAGTATACGCCCATGGACCACTATGGGACATACCTGGACGACTGAGGGATTACCACATATTATTTAATGTTGAAAATCACATTTGAGTGTTTTATTATCATTGTGGTACCAGAATCAGTATTGACTATGGAGTCTATTCCTTAGTATCAAAATCAAGTTTGAAGTTTTAGTATTGTGACAACACTAGTTGTAGCCTCTATCCCTGATCCATGTTCTATCCATGGAGTTGTTTTGTTACTGCATTTGCGAAAGGATAGCAGCACTAACCCTTTCATTACCAGAGCACAATGTAGGCCAACTGGTATTGGTGCTTTTGGTCAATACCAATATTACTCAAACATGTAAATATCGTCCGATACTGATAGTCACTACACCCTAGACTGAATGACTTCAAATAGCCTGATTAATGCAGAATTGAATTTAATAAATTTGTGTTTTATATTTCAAGGATCGTTGATTACCCTTAGAGGTGGTAGTACTCAGTGTAGTTGCATTTACTCAAGTAACTTTTTAAAGAAATTGTACTTTTCAGAGTGCTTTTCTAGCAGCATACTTTTACTCCTACTTGAGTAACAGTACTCTTTCTTCTGTAAAAGCTTTGGTTACTCTTCCCACTGTGAGTAAGTTTACAAGTGACAAAAGCTTTATGTTGACAATATGAAATGATTTGAACATTCAGATATGATTTAGTTTCTCTCATTTTTGTGTCTATCCTTAATACCAGATGTTGTCCTTCCAATTACATTAATTTCAAATTATAAATCAGATGCTACGTCCCGACAGTTACTCTAAGTTACTCTTACTTGAGTAGCAGTTTTTCCAAATACTTGATTAATTTCATAGGCCACTACTTTGTACTTTCACCAGAGTAATATTATAGTACATTTTTATCTACTCTACCACCTCTGATTAAGTTTCTTTTGCTATTAGTAAATAGTTCTAACCTTGACAAACCAGTTTTAAATCTCATCTGAGTAAAAAACGATAGAGGGTCACTCCCAGTAGTAAATAAGACATTAGTTATTTATTCAAGGCATTTTGTATTGTTACAGTTTACAATAATTAAACAAAAGAAGATTTACAACAGTGTGTATCTGCTGTAAACTGAATAATGTCTGAATGAATGAACTGTTACAAAGTTCTAGATGGCTTCACAGCTCAGACCTCAGGAGCTTCTTGGCCTTCTTCATGTTGTCCAACACTGAAAAAACAAAAAACATATAATTTAGTGTGAACTGTATAACCAAAATATATAACCAAAATATTTACATCTTTAAAACATGAGGGTATTGGTGATATTTTGAGCTAGAGCTGAACGATTAGGGAAAAATATCTAAGTGCGATTTTTCTGACCAGCATTGCAATCACGATTAGGAAGTGTGTTTTTAAACTCCATACACCTTCTCTAGAATCATCTGGATGATTTCAGACCTGAAATTGCCAATCTCTACTAAACAAAAGGTAAAAGGTAGCTGTTGACTTGAAGACTACCGCTTCATGACATCACAAGGTATTTTGAGCTTTGGAGATGTAGACAGACTAATAATGCAGGATTACTCAAACATGTGTGAATGAAACAAAACACAACTCCAGGTATGTTTTTGATGAGGTTTATGCTTCCAGGGCACTTCTGAGCCATGTTCTAAACCTGTGGCTCATTCACGACAGTTGAGCTTGTTCGCATTACTCACATGCTCGTTGATATCGTACCACGTGACCGCTCTAACCAATCCGCGCTTGAGCTTAGCTAGAGCAGACAGAGTGTAGCCAAAGCTAACGATTAAAAAGAATATAAGATTTTTTTTTTTTTTTCTTCTTGTCAGAAGGGTGTAAGTACATAAGACCATTGTAGAATTCCTCTCAAAAATGGCTTTAATGGTTAAAGTGGAACTAAACACATAAACTCCACATTTCCAAACTGGGCAGTACCTGGAGGACTTAAGGGGAGAGTGAGAGAGGAGGAGGGGCGGTGTCTGGGGGTACAAAGAACAGTGTGATTGGTCTAACAGGTAACCACACTTCAAACTCCGCTGCTGCAGCCAGGTGTTTGTAATCGAAAACTCTTGGCTGTAATCAGGGCAGTCCTGTGTGATGTCACCAAGCACTTAAAACTGCAGTGGCCAGAAAGCTGCAAATTTACCTAGTTTGCACTAAAATGACCAAAAAGCAGTAAGAGCAGTAGACATTGCTATTCAACACCATACACACAGTTTAGTAACAAAAAAGATTTAGTAGATTTAGTGTTTAGTTACACTTTAAAATCGCAAATTTTTTACTTGTTATTACATAAATAATTGCCCAGTGTTCCATTTGACAAATGTATTCCAAAAAAGTGAACGGTTTTGTTTCTTGAAAGGTCTTCTCATGTTGTACTTACATATTTTGATGTCGGAGGGCTCGTAGGCGTACATACGGTTGGAGTAGGGGCCAATGATATCAGCTCTCACCGTCATGGAGGGGTCTGGAGAGAGAGAGGAGAGACACTCTTTAAAGAGGGGGTATTTTACTTCTATGGGGTATTAACTACTAACACATAACATATTTAGATCACTATGTTAGCTTTTATTGTTTTGAAAATGCTATATTCACCGAAAACAATGTAGGAGTGAAAGTTTGTCGGTATTTGCAAAGAGGAGTAGCTGTAAGCATATACCAGAATTTCAAGTAACGTGTTTTGTTTTGTTTTTTTTTCAGAAAAGTTGGTTATAGAACTCAGCGCTACTTCCTGTATTTTTGTACTTCTCAACTTTCTTTCCAATTTACTGATGTAAAACTATGATAAATATTGACACTATCCCAACACACCAAGTCATAATTAGAAAAACATGAAAAACGGTCATATGCACTTAAAGTTATGAACATTTTTGTGTAATCTTACCAACAAAGATGACTCTGGGCACGTACTGGCCGTCAGGGGAGAGGTGCTTGTCTGTAGTTTCATACTGTCAATGACAAAACCAAGATCAAAGAATTTGTTTGATATTTTAAACCTTCAGATAAAAAAACTTCAGATAAAAAAGTTAAGTAACTGTTAAAGGCACGGCTCAAAGGAGATCTTATTGATTTGACTGAAATGAACCACAGTATTGCATTAAACTTGCCTATCTCCATGGAGCAGATGACACACCAGACCGAGTTACAGGTCAGATCCTTGGTGTGATTGCCACGCTCACAAATCCTGTTTTTCAATGTTTTTGAGCAATAAAAATACAACTCATTGAATAAATGCAAGTTTAATGCCGTACTGCGGAACACTCCAGATGAAGCAATGACATCTCCGTGGTGGCGAACCTTGGTGCACCTTTAAATGACTAGTCGGACTACGAAGATATTCAGTTTGAACCCACTTCGACCCATATACCTACAGTTCATTGAAATTGTATTTATTTTCATTTTATTTTTACC
This sequence comes from Periophthalmodon schlosseri, assembly GCA_000787095.1. NCBI lineage: Eukaryota > Metazoa > Chordata > Actinopteri > Gobiiformes > Gobiidae > Periophthalmodon > Periophthalmodon schlosseri. The sequence continues at coordinate 11,770 of KN476501.1, forward strand.
AATCTTTTTAAAGGGCCCGTATGATCTGATCTATGTTATGATGTTGTTTTCCCCAACATACCCGGAGTTGTGTTTTGTTTCATTCACACATGTTTAACACACAAACCCTGCATAGTTAGTTCTTCTCTCAAACAGAATACACTCTGTTCCACCTTGTGATGTCATGTGGTAATGCAGGACATGCTCCACTATGTTTTAAACTCCATACACCTTCACCAGAATCATTTGGATAATACCAACCTTGGAATTGCCAATCTCTGCTCCATACACCTCCCCAGAATCATTTGGATAATACCAACCTTGGAATTGCCAATCTCTGCTAAACTAAAGGTAAAAGGTAGCTGCTAACTTGAAAACTACCGCTTCATGACATTACAAGGTGGAACAGAGCAAGATTAATGCAGGATTACTCAAACATGTGTGAATGAAACAAAACACAGGCCCAGGGAAGTTTTTAGGAGGTACAGGGCTAAAAGCTCAGAGTCAATTTAACGTAATATAGGACCTTTTAAACTTTGGAACAATGGGTGGCGTTCACATTCTAAAATTTGATGATGCCATCATTTCAGATGGAGGGCATGAGCCTGTCTAACTCTGTGGGAGTTTCACTGCTTTTGAAAGAAATAACCAAACTTATGATCCACAAATGTTAAATAATTATTTGTTAGTAATTGTCTCCACAAACTTGTCATATTAATATTATGTCTTAAAGTTCTTTCAATTTACAACAATCAGGTCTTTGTGGCTGAATAAAGGCACCACTTTCTAATGACATTATGAAAGAATAATTTCACTTTTGTTCATTTAAAGTGACAGAGACTATGTTGAACTTTGTTTCACGTGGATAGGCTCATATTTACAGAGATATTAACCATAAACCAGGTCAATAAATCTACAATCTTACAATTAAAAAGCAAACATCACCACCACAGAATGTCCTGTCCTCCAGCTCAATTTTAAACTACTGTTGTCATAAGTATCGAAAATCAGATGCTAATCAAATGAACCTTTCCTGAATCTTTAGAATGATCTTGAGCTGTATCAGAACAAGTATAAGACACATAGACTAGTACACGCCCATGGACCACTATGGAACCTACCTGGACGACTGAGGGATTAAGACCACATGGTTATATAAAAGAAAGTACTACGATTTAATGTTGAAAATTGTCTAAATAAAGAGATTTTTTCTTTATTATCATCATGGTATCAGAATTGGTATTGAGCATCGAGTGTTGAAATCGAGTTTAAAATTTTATTATCCTGACAACACTACTAAACTATAAGAATTCTCAAATGTTGTGATGTCTTGTGAATTCTATGAGTACAATACAATTTTTGAAAAACATCTTGATTTAATGACTACAACTTTTGTGAAAGCAGAGAGTAGAACTGACCACCAGATTGAGCACGATGAAGTCCTCATCCAGCATCTTCTGGATCTCGTTGTCCTCAGAGAAAATCTTCTTCAGAGCTGAAAAACAAACAGGTGTGTGAGGCGCGACCAGGATCAAGGAAATGGTACTAAGTGTTTAACGTTTAACAAGATCAAAGAGAACAGGAATGGTTCTACAAACAAGCCAACCACTCCTCTCCTCCTCCATACTTAAATAGTTATAGTTGTAATCATTCATAGCAGCAACCCTGCCTTCTAACATTCTCTCCTTTCCCTTTCTTTCCTCTCCTTTCTCCTCTCTCTCTCTCTTTTCTCTTCTCCTCTCTCTTTTCACTCCTCTCTTTTCTCTCCTCCTCTTTTCTGTCCCCTCTTTCTTTTCTGTCCTCTTCTTTTCTCCTCTCTTTTTTTTCTTCTCCCTCCTCTCACCTGCTGTATCCTTCTTTTCTCCTCTATTCGTCCCCTCCTCTCCTTTGCCCACTCTTACCTTTGCTGTGTGGGCAGTCCTCAAGGTGGAAAATGACCATCAGAGGCTTGGTCCTGGAAACACAATTTAGATACAGTTCATTTGTAGTAGAACAAAAATGGCCTTTCCTTTTATTACATATTTTTCAACTTTGTTACAATTTGGACATTTTAAGTTGCAATATTCATTTCAAATGACTTAATAAAAGAAACAAGCTCTGAAAAGTCAATTTTGCGTAGTATGTCTCCTGTGATTTCACTGACTCCACTGATCATTTGATCATTTTGCTTGTGATAAGAAAAAATTACTCAAAAAACAAAAACATTTAAATAAGTAAAAAGAAACTATGCGTAGAAGATAAATATTCACAGTTCAAGTCATTTGAACTCATGTAGCCTGGAGATGACATAGCTGGATTTCCTCACCTGGATCTGGACCAGTACAGACCTTCTTCATATGTCTGAGCCCAGATCAGCTGGTCACCCCATCCTGCAAAAGTATGTACATCAGTTACTTTGACTCCAGTACTTTTGGTACTTTTTAAGTACCATCAAGTAGAATCACTGTTCAGAACTAAACTAAAAATGTAGGCTAAAAGTCTTCCAAGAAGTCTTTAAAACATGGGTTAAACTGCTAGCATTAGGCCATTTTTTAGACTAGTCATATTATTTTAAAGTACCATCAACTAAACTAACAATTAAGGACTAAACCAAGGCCACTCCTACGATTAAAGTTACACCAATCGTACCTAATAATATAGAGTACATCAGCACCATTTTTATCAGTTCAATAGTTTATATTTTTGCTTAGTTATAAAGTTACTACACTGTGCCAACAAGCTGCTTACTGTAAAGATAAACAGAAACACATAATGCTTTAAATATATTATATAATAGTTTGATTAAGGGTCATGGACAAAACCAGGACTAACCCAGATCTAAACCAGCACTACATTTTACTGGCACTATTTGTTTTTACTGAATTTGCCTGAGAGCTGCTTCTGTCTGCTCCACCAAACTTAAACAGTATCAACTTTTCAAAGGGGAGTGAAAAACGGATCCTTTAACTTCCAAACATTGAAGTTTTAACATTAAGCACTATGAGAAAAGTCAGAGGATTGACTTTCGACACCAATCGCATCCTTAGGTAGGACACTTCACCCACATTGCCTAGTATGAATGTGGTGTGTGAGTGAGTGAATGGTGGTGGTCGGAGGCTCGCTTCCATCAATCTGACCCAGGGCAGCTGTGGCTACAGTGGTAACTTAACACCACCAAGTGTGGAGTGAATGAATCATGACTGGAGTGCAGTGCTTTGACAGCATGACAAAAGCTGAACATTAAATGATTTGAACATTTGTGTTTCTTGTACTGCTCCTTCAGATATGATTTAGTTTGTCTCATTTTTTATGGCCTATACTCCCACAATACCAAATTTTGTGCATTATTTAATATTTTTGTCCTTCCAATTACATGAATTTTGAATTTCCAGTTACTCTTACAGTTAATCTAATTTGAGTAGCAGTTTCCTATATACTTTTTCATTTGATGTAAAAGTACTCTTATGTTATTATAACGACTACACAACCTAGTAACAGTACTTCCATTGTCATACCTCTGGAAAGGGTCTGGGGGATCCTCTTGCCCGACTTGGGGATGTACTTGCCCAGCACGGAGGACAGGGTCACCAGGAGCAGGAGCACGGAGAGGGCCGCTTTCATCATGTTAGCCGCTAAACTGTGAGAAACACAATGGCACCTTTAAGAACACGCCGAGATCTAAGAGTTTTCAACAAGAGGAGAGAGAGGGAGATGGAGAGATATGTCCCTGAAAACTAAATGTCAACTTGTCCTTATTGTCGTACATTGCTAGACAATACAAAACTATAAGCAAGTTGCTACACACCCACTTTAAATGGTGACGATATGCTTACTGTGTAAATAGGCTAAAAGTACTACAGTTTGGAAAATATTTAATAGCATTTTTCCGACTTCACTAATAGAATTGCAGTTCATGTTTAAAACGTAAGATTTTGTTCAAAGTGCACATTGTAGTGTTAGTAAAGAACAGGTTGGATTTTACATCAGATGCCCTTACTGACATAAGCAGGCACATTTATAGTATAGTGGCTAGGGTTGTCAAAAGTATCAGAAACCAGATACTCATCAAACTAAAGCTAGTATCGAAACTAGATACTCATTTGAGTAGTCGATACTAAAAAAGTTACATTCACAGAACAGAAATTAACCTTTCCTGAATATCTTTAGAATGATCTTGAGCTGTATCAGAACAAGTATAAGACCCATAGACTAGTGTACACCCATGGAACACAATGGAACCTACCTGGACGACTGAGGGATTACACAGATATAAGGCCACATGGGAACATAAAAGAAAGTACTATGATTTAATGCTGAAAATCACATTCTACTCTCTAAAGAAAGTTTTTATTATCATCATGGTATTGAAATGGGTACTGAGTATCAAGTCTATTCCTTAGTATTAAAATTGTGTGAAATAGAAACACTAATAGTGACTGGGGTATTCAATATAAAATCTGTATTTTATCCAGCAACACAATTCGCTCTTGGGCAAGATCTGAACCACTATTTGGTTTTAACATTTGAGAGAAGACTAGAATATGAACTAGGCCTACTAAATTAATACAAGAATCCCATGCATTTTGGAACCTTTATGTAAATCTAAATTACAGGTATAACAGGTTTTAAATTGGATGTTGTTGTTGCTGGTTGCAGAGGAATTTACGCAACCTAAATAGTTGATGTACACAGTAATATAATGTACACAGCAATATGCCTTTACTACAGCATAATTACACTTTCATGGATAACAATAAGGCTATTATTGCATTATTACTGAGTCTACAAAATCTCACCACAAATACATATGGCTCATCCATTTATACTAGTTTATATTACTAATTTTCTGTATAGCTGCAAAATTCACAATCAGGTTGCAAAGCATAAATGAGCTAGCCTAAAATTACATATACTTCCGGAAAATAAAAAAGGCTTATAGAAACTGCAGATTTACAGATTAGCATTGCATTCCTATAGCATGTTAGCAATAATCGCGTGGACAATCGATAATAACAGGCTACATTCTTTGGCTACAATGCTAAAATACACGGAAGTAAATACGTGTGTGCAAATGTAGGCTGCAAGTTTGAAAAATAAAAAACTTTTAAATGGATCAGCGCGGTGGATGTACTAAGCCGCCTTGGCACTTACCTGTCGCCGTGAGGTGGAGAGGAGAGACCCGTAGACCGCTGGAGGACCGGACTGGATACCGTGCGCGCTCACCTGACGCTTTTTAAAACACCTGTAGCTGCGCGCCCCGCCCATCGACGCACGAGGCAGCGCCGTGACGGAATGCGGCGGTTACTAGGAGGACCTGAAAGGGTCACTAAGAGATAAGAGGATGTTTGATTTGCATCGCTAAAGCGATTTGACTAAAATAAACAATGCGCTTAGTGATGCCCATGCTCACACAAGAGAAAGAATAGGTCCATTTGAATGATAAGGCCAATGAAACATGTAATAGACCATGTAAACAAAATATAAATAAAAGGATAGCTGATCTATTTTAAATAGGCCTATTACTAAGTCAATAATTTAAAAAAGAAAGAAACAAATAAGAAATAATAAGAGGATACTCAATATACAATACTTTTTTTTCCAAAATTCTAATTTGAATTATTATAGGCCTACTATTTTAGTTATTTATTTTCTACAATAACCTACCATAGTAGGCTATGTTGTATTGTAAGCTTAAATTAGGGGTGTCCAAACAATGGTCAGCCCAATTTTTTTTCAGACCACTAAATTGGATTGTTATATTGTATATTGTAATACAAACCTAAAATTAATGTTCCAAGCTTATTCAAAGGTGTTTACGCACTGTTATAGCCATATTGAACGCACAAATTTGACATATTGTATTGACCACAGGTCTGTGGCCCTCATCTTTGTATTTCAGAATGTGGTGAATAAAGCTTGGACACCCCCAGCTTAAGTGGAGAGCAGTTAACAGCCTATTGGTGGTTTTCAGATTATAGAATATAATGATGTCATACTGCCAGATAGGGTCAAGAGACACCTTACCCTATTGATAACACTGCACCATGAAATATCCAAAAGGTCAATGCACAAATGTTGAACCTAATCATTTCTATTTTTGACTAGACACAAGAACTCTCTGTATTACAACAAGAATCTGCATTTTAGCAATATTTATTTTAGCTGCCCCCGAGCTGTATTAAATAATAGTGATGTCATCTGAATGCCCTCTGCTCTGTATATTTATGTGCAAACATAAGGTGGGCCAGACTGTTGTTGGAGTGAGAGTGGTTGATTTGGAGATAGGAGCTTGCAGTGAGGGAGCGGTCGGGGGATGTTAGCCCAGAGGAGGAATGAGGGGCCTGGGGTGATTCTGGACAAAGGGCCCATTCACTGGAGCTCTGATGTCCCTTCCGCAGGACACAAGGAGAAGACACGGGACACTGAGGACAAACTGTAGTCCATTATACACACATGAACCTACTGGCACTGTTCATTACATTATAGGCTAAATAACTTATTAATTAGAACAGTGTAATGAGACGTAGGTATATAATTCTAATGGTGTAAAATTAATATGGTGTAAAAGGTACTATTACTAGACTATTATATGTATAGAAAATGGCCAAAAACAGGCACAAAACACAGAGAAAAACACAAAAAAGAGGAGCAAGAACACACACAACACCAAAAAATCTGTAATACTCACATTGCCATACATCAGGGGGGTCACACAAAGCAGACAGAGAGCCATGAGGAAACACAACATCAATACACCGGTCAAACCACACACGAAACTCAGACAGTTATTAGTGAAACCAAAGGACACAATACAACCAGAACAGCAATGCAACGTAATCGCTAATTCTAAGTTTAAAACTGAAGACAGAATGAACCTTTGCCAAAGAACTATTACTACTACTGCTACTGCTACTACTACTACTACTACTATTACTGCCTTGATATTTCCATATATTTGCATGTTTTATGGCTGCTTTAACTGTTATATTTTCATAATGCTGCTGCTACTAATACCACTATATAGTTAACATGCTATGATTTGTACATTAACTTTTTTACAGAATTATGTAATAGCCTACATTTTCATTAAAAAAATGTATTTTTTATTTTATTTATTTATTTATTTATTTTTATTTTTGCAGAACAATTAACTTACTCCAAAGGATTTAACTGATTGAAATTGAAATCCAGATCATTTCAACAATAAGTGCACAGATATAATTGTATCACATCCTCCTCTTGTGGTTTGTGTATTTGAATTGGTAGTATTCGTGTGCATTCACCAGCCAATCAGAGAGAGACGCGCTCCTGAGCGCTGACCTGGCCTTGGCTGCGGCCCAAAAGTATCTCCATACAATAAAACAAACACATGGGAATATTCCTATAACAAAGAATTGGCATCAAGACAAAACTAATATAAGACATAAGGCTCCACCCAAGGAATATAGGGATACTACTATTACTACTACTACTACTACTACAACTACTATCATTGTATGTATGTAACTGTATGCGGGGGGTTTATACTCAGTACAAATGAGCAGGGCTAGAAAGTAACTAATTACAAATACTCACATCATGGGTTGCAATAGAATTTGATGATGTCATAATATCGGATTCACAGATTTTGAAAGAAATTTCCAAATGTATGACCCCGTTAGCATGCTAGTTGTTGTTAGCCTTAATGTCAAGGCAAAACTCTTGTGAAAAGCGCTTATAAACTCATTGTGGTAAATAATTAGGATGCTCTGAATCCATAAGGTAAGTGAGGAATAACTTTGGACCTCTGCAAACTATTTAAAATGAACCAGTTCTGTTTTGCACAATTTTAAGACCGTAAAAATCAAAAACCTAAATTACACAATAGTTATGATTAGAATAATGAAAATAAATGACAACACCTTTATTTTGTTAAATGAAGAATTAAACTGTCAGAAAAATTCCTTGTGCGTAAATTGTCCTAGTATTTTGGGTGGAATTTTCCGTGTTGATGACATAGGTAGAGGGATTCTGTTTTAGAACTCCCTACTACTTCATATATTTTTGTACTTTTCATTTCAACTTTTTTCCGCAAACTGCCATGGAACTGAACTATGATAAATATTTACCACAGCTACTATCCCACCAAACCAAGTCATAGGTGGAAAAACATAAAAACCATATGCCCTTTAACTTGAGTAAGAACAGATTCTGTTCTTGTTCCTGGTTTGGGCCGTGTCCAGGATGTAATAGTGCTGAGGTGTCCTTAAAGTGGCGCTCCTTCATCTCTCTCTCTCTCTCGCTCTGTTTCTCTCTATTATCCCAGGGCTGCACCGCTTCAATATTTACACTTGGGCGGGCGAGCAAGAAGAGGGTGAAAGGGATTTGCTCTTTTTTTTTCTTTTTCACTCAATCCCTCTCCACTCCCTTTCTCTGTCTCTTTTTCTCTCTCTCGTTTCTCTCTCTTTCTCTCTCTCCATTCAGCACCTGTCCACCTGTTCGCACGTAACTCTCTCTCTCCCTCTCGCTCTCTCTTCTTGCTCACCACCCTTTCTCTCTTCTTTCTCCCTCCCTCTTTCCATCTCTTTCTACTTAGCACCTGTCCGCGGCCCACCCTGTCCACACAGAACTCCCCCTCCCTCCCTCTCTCTCTCTCTCTCCTCCCTCCATTCCACTTTATTTCCTTCTCTCTCTCCTCTCTCTCTCTTTCTTTCTCTCTTAGTTGCTCCATACAAAACTTTCTCTCCCTCTCTTTATCCATTCCCCCTCCCTCCCCTGAAACCTGTTGTACCTGTTGTACCAGTTACACACAATGCAAATACAAAGTAGTTATAGATGAACTGTTGACTGTTCCAATACTCCTGCAGGATTTGAACCCACTTCTGAAGTACCACCGACAGACACACTTTTTTCACTTATGTACTTCACAATATTTTAACTAATGGATTTGTCAGTTATTTTCATTAAGGGGCCCATATTACACAATTTTCTGATCTATGTTATAATGTTGTTTCCTCATTAAAAACATATCCAGTGTTGTGCTTTGTTTCATTCACACATTTAACACATAAACCCTGCATATTTAGTCTGAGTTCTTCTCTCAGACAGAAAACACTTGTGATGTCATGCGGTAATACAGGAAGTGCTCCACTGTGTCTTTTAAACTCCATACACCTTCACTAGAATCATTTGGATACTTTCAGCCCTGGAATTGTCCATCTTTACTGGACTAAGGATAAAAGGTTGTTAGCTTGAAAACTACCACTTCATGACATCACAAGGTGGAACAGAGCGTTTTGGAGATGTAGACTGACTAATAATGCAAATAGCAAATAAACTGAAATTTAACAAACACATACATGCATAAAAATAGGTAAGGCTAGGACAGGCAAGGTTGTGTTTTAATATGTAAACCAGCAGAGGGTGAGAAGGAAAGGATTTATTATATATAATAAGTCTCCCCTTCACAGGGGGACTCTTGTCTTCAGGTCCTGGTTTAAACCCAGTTTAGCCCTGATGGTAGACCTGGTTCAATCCTGTTCTAGTCCTGGTTTAGTCCTGGCATGGTCCACAATTAGTTCTGAATTTAGTTCATGTTTATTGCCAGTTTTGATGCACTCTATGTACAAGTGTGAATGCAGCCTTTGCTGTTGCTAGTACTGCACTTCTCTGGACTGAGATGGCTGATGTTTTTCCTGGAAACTGCTGTAGCCACTTCTCCAGTTTGGGGATCACTGCCCCGAGTGCTCCTATGACTACGAGCACCTTTTTCCTGATGTTCCCATCACTTGGTACTGTACATGTCCACCACAACGGCTTTACCCTGGTGTTCGTCCACCACCACAGTGTCTGGTAAACTTTTACCACTTGAGTGATATATTTGACAGTGTAACAGTACTCTTACTTGAGTAAAAGTTTTGGTTACTCTTTCCAACGTTTTAAGTTTACAGTATGAAATGATTTGAACATTTGTGTTTCTTGCACAACTCCTTCAGATATGATTTCATTCTTCTCATTTTTGTGTCAACCTTTTGAAAATACCAGTTTTGAACATTATTTATTATTCTGTATTTCCAATTACATGAACCATTACTCAATACAATACTCCTATTTAAGTAGTAGTTTCCCCAAGTACTTTTTTGCTCTCATTTGAGTACAATGCTACTAACTCACCTCTGCTTTTACTTACTCAAATACCGACTTACAACAAAGGCAGGATGAACAATGGTAGTATTCATCCCACAATATGATAGGCCTATAAATGTAGGCTATGTCAACAAAATAATATGAGGGAGGGACTGTTGATTGACGTGTCCGGCTGTCCCAAACAGGATCCTGTCTGAAGAGGAAGTACTGAAGTAACTGGAGATAGGCCAACTTTTAATTTACTTTTCCTAAAGCAGAGACGCTGCAATGTCTCATTTGTCTAGAATTGGTCCAGTGGAGCTCAACAGCCCTGTCCACGCTGATGTTTATTAACTAATACAGGTTGGACTACGAATTTTAATAAAACACACTTAAGATCACTATATTTAAGGTTTTGCTAAAAATGTAAAAAAATAAAATAAAATAAAATAAAAATTCCCAGTTTGGCATTTTTTTAGGCTTCAAAATGTACTTCCTGGTTGGAAATCATGACATCACACTGGGGAATTCCATAGCTGTTACCTAGCAACCTACCCATTGTACACTCCCCTAATGCACACAGATTAATTATTATTTGACAAATAAAAATACAAGAAAACAATCTTTATTTTATTGAAATAATGTTTAAAGTATCAGACAACATGTGTTTTTTGTGTTCATGCTGAAATTGTGCTTTTGGATAGAATCCTCCCTAGTGCGATGTCATCAATGTATTTCGGTCTACTTCCTTCCTTTTCTTCAAATTGCTTCTTGATTGGTATAAAACTATAATTTATATTTACAACATGTACAATCCCACCAAATTCAGTCAAAATTAGAGAATGTTGAAAAACCTGTCAATTTTACCTGTCCATGAGAGTCCTTCATTATTTTTTTAGTTTTTGGTTGCCGAAAAGGAGGATCTAAGGACTGAGGATGTTCTGGGACAGTCCAATCTGACCAATCTCTGTTTCACTGTTCATTTTCTAACTTTCTGTTGGTTAAATCAATGATCCTGTTAAGCCGTGAGAGGCAACTGCTGTTGTGATTTTGGGCTTTACAAAAATAAATTGAATTGAATTTACTAGCTGTAGTTGGCCCAGAAAGTCTCATAATGTTTGAACTTTTATTTATACAAAGTTGTTCTGTAATCACTTGTGGGATAAATAATAGCTACAAAACACATCTGGATCAGTTTTGTCTTATTTTATTTTACTTTTAAGGAAATGCTGTTTTCGGTAAATGGTAAATGATCACATTTTTATATAGCGCTCAGCTTTTCCACCTTCAAGGCCTTCAAAGCGCTTTACATCAAGGAACCACTCTCCCACTCACACACACATTCATACACTCAGACACTGGGGGGGGGGGCATTTATCTGTCAGAGCTGGAATAGCACCGCCAACTGACCGCTCTATCACTGATGTTTATATCGAGAGTTGGGATTCAACTGAGCTTCTTGTTGTAGTACAAGAAGTGAATGGGTCTTGTCACTAATAGAAATGATCAGCTTCATTCAATGTCTCCATGGATACATTATAACTTTGCATAGAATGTTCCACAGTATGGCAGTAAACTTATCTATCTCCATGGAGACAAGCAGGTATGCCACAAGGCCAAATTACAGGTCAGCTCTGGGGACAGGTGACTCCTCACAAAAGTTACATATTGGATCTGTGAGTAGTACTGTGACTGGCCTTAACTGTATTTCAGAACTGTAAATTTCAAGTGAATATATCTTGGGTTTCTATGGGCCTGTTCCATATCCACACCTCTTAGTAGAAATAATCATTCACAATTGAACAATACATGCTAAAAAAATAAACACTTCAGACTCTTTTATTTTATAATATAATATAATGTACAACAATTATTGAGAAAATTGACAAAATGCTTCATCAAAAGGCAACTTCCACAAAGTACACTTGGTGACTCCACAAGGGGGCGACACATCACGTAACTAATAGTAATGTAACTTCTATTAGGTTCACACTTTACACTGGACTAAATATTTGGAAGAATAGTGTAAGAATTAAATAATACAATTTAAATATCTGAAATGTGTCTGTTATATATAAAACAAAGTATCTTCTCATATGCACTTTTTGATTTACATATTGGCTTTTAATTTGCTTTCTAAACAGAATCATATTGAAATTAATAGAATTTTTGTATAAGGCTATTGTAAAGACCTGTAGTGTTTCCATTCAAAAGACCTGCACTTATTTTAAAAAAGTACTGCAATCACGACTGAACCTGGGTTGCCAGTGCATTAACCTGCAGATAAAGGACACATGCACCTGGATTTCAGCATTGAACCTGACAGACTGAGAATGAGAGACTCATGTGAGGCTCTACTTTCTGATTGAATAATTGTCTTGTGAACTAAAACACCAAATTATAACTTGGGCATAGTGTTCAATGTTTTTGTAATTAAGAATAAGTCAGCATTACAATAGTTATCAGTAAAAGCTATACTTGATTTTAACAGGTATATCTCGTATCTGAGAACACAGGTCATGTTTGTTTAATTAAAAAACAAAATCTTACATACAGTTCCTTTAAGTTCTGACATTTATTTGTTACATAACGTACAAAAGAGTCAACTGAAAATAGAAATACGTATGAATGTGTATTAATAATAACATTTCATACTGACAAAAACGGCAGCCATCTTAAAAAGGCCCAATGTTCCCTCGAACGTATCAAAATAAAAAAATAAACAAAAACGACAAAACAAAACTTTACATTACATTTGGTCAGTCCCAGAAGAGACGCAAAAGTGACATGTTTTCACGGAAAACACCAGATATTGTTTTTACAGCCGACGACCCCGCACGGGATGCTATTAACACTGCACGAGACCGAAGCTCATAATTTCTCAAAGACACACAGCTTTGGGATTTAAAAAAAAAAAAAAGCGCGGACATATTTTCAAACATTCCGTACAAGCAGCGAGGGGAGGGGAAATCCGGAGAGCGGTCCACGTATTAATACCATCACGGTTTTTTTAAGTTCCAGGGCTGCACCACAAATGACAAGCACTGACAAAACTATTCCAGTGATAAAAAGTTCAATCCAGTTTTACCAAGTACAGTATAACATTGTACACACTTACGGCTAATGCTTATACTAGCATTCAAACCAAAACAGTTACTCGCAGGGCTGTAGGCTTATAGTCGTTTAGTCGATTAATCGATCGGTGAAGTCTCAGTCGAACAAAATTTGTATTAGAAGACTAATTATTTTACATAGATTATAGAGATTTATATGGGACAACAGCAGAAAGCAGAAGTTAGTGAGTGAATGAGAGTTAGCTGGTATTTATATGTAGAAAGGCAGATTAAACTCATTATTCACGACTTGAATCTGTTTTTCTATAAATACATTGTTTCCTGGTACTTTTTTAGCATAAATACTTGTTTTTGCATGAACTCGCGTCAGGCGTAGTCAGATACATAGAGATACACAATAGTTTTGAGAGCTTTTGCCACGCCCCCTTTTGAGTCGAATAATCCACCGGCAGGACATGTCTTGTGACGGTGCAGCCCTACTTTGTTTGTGTTTAAAGTGCTTGCTATGGAGAATACAGAAGGCAGCGATAGGTAGCAACACTTTCCGATCAGGTTTGAAATTTTAAAGCCACAATACAACAGTTTGACAACAAGATTTTAGTCAAGTTTTTGAAATGGATGCTGTGACATAGTGGTTCTTCAGTCTTGTGTAAGAGTGTCCAGATAAAATAGTGGTTGGTTGATTGTCTGTAGGAGCGAGAAGGGGGAGAGAGGTGCGGGGGCGCTAGTGTCCGTGCTGGGGGTTGTTGCCGTTGTAGTTGGGGGGTAATGGAGGACCGTTGACGCCCGGGTGGTAGAAGGCACAGCTGCTCTCGTAGCGGCAGTTTCCCTTCATCATAAAGTGGCGGCACACTGGTCTCTTGGACATGTCTGCGGGAGGGATGAGACAAGCAATTTAGAATGTTTGACATTTATGATTCAAATATACAGTTCAGTTATTCAAGAATTTTGATTAGATCTGTATAGAAAAAGAAGTTATTAAAAAGGTACAATAGGGGGCTATCAAATCCTCCTAGTAGTGTAAAGGCCAACTGGTTTAGTAGTCTCTGAATTGTACGGCAAACATGTTTTACACTTTGGCCTAGTCACCTTTCAACTGAATGGTTGGTGATTTTTGGGAGATTTTTAAGCCAGATGCCCTACTGCACAAAAGCAGAAACAAAACACTGGCTGGTCTGGGTAATGCGGGTGAAGTATCAGTGTGAAACTTGAACCCACTATTCTCTGATTAGAGGGCAAACTACACCGTTGAAGTAGAGTATTTTAATAGTTTGTGTTCTATGGTGTAAAGCGGTGCCATTAGTGGTGCCAAAGATGTGATTATCGTTTTCAAAGTAACCATTAAACAACAAGGAGTCGTGTGTTATGCAGGTTTTAACAGTCAACGTGGAGAACATCTCCGTGAAGGGGCTAAAACTGCATACGGCACGACAGTTAGCCACAGGAATTCTCACTGACTGTGGTATAGTTGTAAACTATCTATTGTAACACCTGTCCTCGTCTCTCCGTACCGTTCATGCTGTTGTGTCCTCCCCGGGGTCCTCCTCTCCCTCGGCCCCTGAAGCCCGGTCCGTCCCCCCGTCCGCGCCCTCCTCTGTGGAAGTGCCCCCCTCTGTGCGGGCCCCCCCTCATGGAGTCGTCCCCTCCCCAGTAGTTGCCGTTGTCGCCGCCAC
>KN476501.1:26686-42060 GCA_000787095.1 Periophthalmodon schlosseri
GGGGGCGGGGGGTGGTTGAAGCGGGGGCCTCCGGGGGCGTTGTTGGGGGGGTAGCCTCCGTTCATGGGCATCTGCATGTGCATGTTCATGTTGTTCATGTTGTTCATGTTGTTCATGCCCGGACCGTGGCCCAGCAGACCCGGATTCACTGTGGACAGAAAGAGGGAGAGAGAAGAGGAGGTTAAGAGAGGGCTGGGGTTTGAATATATGGGCTCCAACTCTCATGATGCTTAAATACAAACTTTTGTATTATTATTATTATTAATCTTACTTTGTTTCACAGGCTCTATAGGACAGATTAAAGAGTGAATTGGGAATGTTGAGTGGGGAGAGACATTAAGCCAATTGTCAGAACTGGGAATTTACACAGAGAGTAGTAGACCATCATGCAGCACTTTAAAATCAGTCTTACTATTATTGTATTTTTGTTAGTATAATAAAGTATCAGCTTTGGTAATCTTTATATATTGTTCCCTTTATGGTATGATACTCAGATAATGATGTAGAGAAGTAAAAAATATCTCATTATTTCAATGTTATGCCCATCTTGTTTTTTTAAACCTCTGGGGCTCCACTCTACTCTTTTCTATTAATAGAAAACTGAATTGTATGTATTCCAAACTAGTATTACGTGTAGTGTACGTGGATGAGAGGGTGGTACCTGGAGGCCCGCTCTGGTTCTGGTTCTGCTGCAGTGAGCCCAGCAGCTGCTTGATCTTCTCGTTGAAGTCGGGCTGTTTGATCAGGTCCTCCGTCGACTGGTTTCCCTGGGCTCCCTGGAATAACACAGCAAATGTGTGCAAATGAGATATCTGAACAACCAGTTGTTTGTTTTTATCAATTTTTGGATGCTTCATTAAACCAAATTATGGAAGAAAAAGGGAAGTTTAGGTAATATAGTGCAAGTATTCACTATTCAGATTAGGAAACTAACTGTATTTAGAAAGTAATTATGTCTAAAGGTTTCTTTAAAGGTACACTGTAACTTTTCTGGTGGGGGGTTCACTACCTGCTTGTCCCTAAGGAGATGTTAATGCTCTGCCACAGTATCACTTTAAACACATGTATCTTGCATGTATTCAATCACAGGTGTTCTTATAGCAACACCTGTGACTGAACACCAAACACATACATTCTTACCGTGAGCAGAGTCACCTTTTGCACAGATCTGACCTGTAACTTCATGCTAAACTGTGAAACATTCTAGACAAAGCAATAACATGGAGACAAGGCAAGTGGTAGACCTTCCATCAGAAAGGTTACATGGTGCACCTTTAAAACACATCTAAAATAAACTTTGAGCCAAGTATCGCATTTTGCATCATATAGTTAGCTTTTCCATCCTTCAATTCACAATAAATGAGAAAGAAGTAGAAGTAGTAGAATCTCAAAAACAATAGTACATGTGCTAATATTTACCATAATGGATGATAGCAGCTCCTGTACGTTGACAGAGGGCGCGGCCTGGTTGTTGACCGGGTTGGAGGCCTGCTGGGGACTGCGTGAGTTGGTGCTGAGGTTCCCAATGAGGTTGGCCAGGACTGGGGGCAGCTTGTTGTCTCCTCCCCCCATCCCAGAGCCCGGCTGAGGGGTGGTGTCCATGGGCTCGGCGTAGCTGTCATCCATCATTGACGAATCCTGAGTGGGACAGCGGATAGTTTAGTAAACGTGTGTGATTCACTTTCAAGAGTATATTGTAATGGAGGGCAAGCTTTTGTCCTTCTGATTTTCAAACAAAAAAAAAAAATCCACTAATGTTGCACCTCGGAATTTATTTTTTATTGCCAAACTATTCTTTACTCACAGACAATACTTGATGTAAACTGCCCCCCCCATGATTATAGTGTTATTAAGCAAAAACCAGGTCAAAACATCTGTAATAGGCTAGAATGTCTTTCTGTGTGAGAAATGGACTCACCTCATCCAGTGGAATGAGACGAGGAGGCATGGGCTCATACGGCTCAGGGTCAGGCTCATGTGGACAGTCAGGAACGCTGTAAAAGAACACAACATGTCAATATACAAATATGCCACCTTTATTTAGTTGAAGCTAGTGGTCTTCCATATTAGTCTTTGCGTGGTGCTCAAAGAATCTCTAGGTTGCCAATCCTGATTAGAAGTGTGGAAATAGTCCCAAGTTTAGTCGTGGATAAGCCTGATTCTACTTCATCCCTACTGACCGCCAAAGACAGTGCTTCAAGCACTGGGTGATCATCTCTGCGCCTGCACAAAGAATGCCATCCGGGATTCATAGACCCGTCTAGTGGTTACACACTCGTTTCATCCGGTTTAGGTGCCTTTTAGTCCTCCATTAGTCCAGTTTGAGTCAGGTTTGGTTAAAATATAATTGTGAATTTGTCAGTTTTGTGCTGTTTTTATTGAATTAATTTGATCAATTTCAAAATGCCTTAAGTGCTGAAGGACCAGTGCCTCTTCCGACCGCTCACCTCTCTTTGCTGAGGAAGATCTCCTGCAGGATGCCCATCTCACGGTCCCTCTGGGTGAGCTTCTCGGTGCTGTTGGCCCCGGGCACAACCAGGCTCCCGGGCAGCGTGAGGGGGCGCGGGGGGGTCCAGGGCACCCGCTCCTCCATGGTGTCGTGGGAGAGACGCCGCGCCATCTCGAACGTCTGCCGGTCCATCATCAGCTCCCTCTTCGCCGCCTCGCCAAAGTCCTTGATCTTGTTGACGTTGACTAAAGAAAAAGAGAAAGTCAGTGTTATTTTTATATAACAGTTTTTAAAGACATTTTTGAGATACTATATTACACAAAATTGATAGTTCCTCAAAAACATACCTGGAATTGTGTTTTGTTTCATTCCCACATGTGTGAGTAATGCATAGTTTGTCTACATCGCCAAATCTTAAAATGCTCTGTTCCACCTTGTGATGTCATGTAGTGGTAGTGTTCAAGGTAACAGCTACCATGTGTTAAACATGTGTGAATGAAACAAAACACAACTCCAGGTATGTTTCTGATTATAACAGATCTGAAAATAGCATAATATAGGCCATTTAATGAATTAAGTCACAACTCTACTTCAGCTCCAATAAAACTACAGCCTCATTTACTACTTGCTTTTTGGTGCATTTTAAAAGGGGCACTATGTAACTTTTCTGGTTGAGGATACACCACCTGTTTGTCTCCATGGAGATGTTGATGTTGCTTTGCCTATTCCACAGTATGGCATCCATGAGAAAAGTTAGATAGTAATTTAACCTACCCCAAGGTTGTGAACAATGCTCTTTTAAAATGTTTGACTTACCACTATAAATTAAAAAATAATAATAAAACAGCTCAAACACTAAATATTTCTGCTCTTTGTTGTATCACCCGTGACATTCCCATAAAAAATAACTCCATGAGGCTGCTTCTTACCGCGCTCTGTCTCGTCAAGGTCAAAGTAGAAGTAGTGCTTGAGCTGCTCCTCCTCGGCCCAGTGAACAGTCTTCTTCTTCTTGCCCTTTTTGGTGAGCGTTTCCTCATCGCCGCGGGGTTCGGACAGCGCGTTAGGTTTTTCGCCTGAAAAAAGTAACATATAAGTCATGTCATCTAATACTAATACAAAATATTTTTTCATTTTTCTCTAAATTTGTGTAACCCTAATCAATATGGAAACTCTAGTATAGTGCCACTATCCTCTAGTGTTATAACAACACTAAAATTCCAAATTCAATTTCAAATACTTAGGAATAAACTCGATACTCAATACAGAAACCACTCTTTATTTAGACAACAGAATGTGATTTTCAACATCAGATCGTAGTATTTTATTTTATGTTACTATGTGGCCTTATATCTGTGTAATCCCTCGGTCGTCCAGGTAGGTTCCATAGTGGTCCATGGGTGTATACTATGTGTCTTATACTTACTCAAAATCATCTAAAGCTATTCAGGAAACGTTCATTTCTGTCCTTTGAATGTGACTTTTTTAGTATCGATACCAGCTCAAATGAGTATCTACTTTCGATACTAGTTTCAGTATCAATTTGTATCTGATTTTTTTATACTTTTGACAACCCTAACTTACTCCACGTACCAAATTCTACTTCAAACCCCATTTGTTTGGCTTGTACCTTTACTACAGGTCCTTGTGAAAATGAGACTGGTGAGGGTCTTACCGTTCTCTGCAGCGTCGCCGTCCTCCATAGGCACAGGGGTCCCGGGGCGATCGGGCTCCTGGTTTTCGTCCGTGTTTCCAGAGCCATTTTCAGGAGAGGTGGGTTTGGCTGAAGAGGACGATCTGCTGTCAAACGGACTGGCCTGCACAAAACAGAAAACATAATGACACAAGATTTGTTAGGTGTGTGTAATTCAATTCACAGTGCAGGTTTTTATGTACGTGCATAAAAACTATGCCGAGAGGCCTGAAAAATTAACTGTTATATATAATACAAGAATTGCATGCATTTCAGAAAATGTTTGTAGTCTAAACTACAAGGTTAGCAGGCTTTACACAGAATAACACCACATAGAAACTACATACTGTAATTACTAATGCCATTTGTGACCAATAATTATTTCAACCCTATTTGTTTTATATTAGAACCTGGAGACTGCTGTGATGCTGCAGTACACAGAAGAGGGACACTTTTGTCCTGAGGGCTGTTACTCCCCTCAAACTGCTCTGACACAGAATCTGATGACTCTACCTGAGACTTTTGTTTGAGCTTTTCTATTATGATTGTATTTCACTGCTCAATTTGCTTAAATTGCCCCTCAGGGACAAATAAAGTGATTTTGATTTGGTTTGATATTTTGACACTTTTGGCACAGTATGTACCTTGTTAGTGGTGGGAGACACAACCTTGGATGCGGGCGAGGTGGGCGTGGCCTTCTTCTTCTTAATCTTGATGCCGGGCACTGGGGCGGAGTTGAGAGCGTCCAGGAAGCCCGTTGCCTCCATCGCTGCGGGTCCAAAAGAACAGACGTTAGTACAGAGTTTAAATTCAGTCTGAAATCAGTGAAATAAAGTCACTGATCAGTAAATCAAGTGCGAATGTGAACTCACGCTGGGCTGGAATGATCTTGACTTTGATCTCTTTGGTGGCATTGGACGGTGTGTTGAGGGGCTTGTACTTCTTCTCAAGAGGTGGCGCGTCGAATGGTCCACTGTAGAAAAAAAAAAAACGTGAACAATGAGTCTAATAACCAGCAGAGGGCAGTAGAGCACCAGCTTAGAGGGCACAGTTTTGACAGAAATGTTCTGTACCTGGGTCTCTTGAGCACTGGAGGCTTAATGTTGTACTTGTCTCCCAGCTGGGGTGCCGCAGGGGGCTTCTTGGCGGGAGCAGGGTTGGGGGCGTCCATGTCAAAACCTGGAAGAGGAACAGTAAGAGTTCATTTTGGTGACTGATACCATATGACATAAATACATTTTTAAAAAATTATGAAAAATGTACTAGTCTGAGCCAAGTTCACAAATTCCTATGAACTTGAATTGTGCTTCTCATAAAGCTCGTGCTCTAGTCTCACCTATGGAGCGGATCTTGGCGTGGCTGGGGGCATGGGCTTTACTCTTGTCCTTCTTCTTCTCCTCATCTGTGCTCTTCTCCTTCACAACTGGAGCTTTAGGCTCCTCTTTCCTCTTTTTCTTATCTACATGAAGAAATACATACATTAGATCTGTAGAATCTGTAGATCCTTTACAATATATCATCACAGCGTTGTACTTACCGACTGTAGCTTCACTGGCTGAGACCTTCTGGGAGCGGATAGTAGCCATCCAGCCGTCTACCAGCACGGATGCTAACTTCCTGAGCTCTGCGAAATCAAAGCAGGACAATTAGCATGACGAGCTAACGGAAAACAATACAAGAAACTGCTACAGAGCAAAACTGTGCCTGCCTATATCTGGTTCAAGAAGTTAATTCCATATTCATTTTCCATTGGCTTAAAATAAATCTTAAAATCAAACAAAGGCACCTAAGCAAGGGGGTAGCTAAGGGCCATAACAGATTTATACAAAAACAAAGATATGCTTACATAATTTGAAAATAACTTTTAATAAATATATTTAAATATACTTTTTATACTTATATATATAGTTTATATTTGAAATGTCTACAGGAAATATTAAATAAGGATTTGCCTTCTAGAACCACACTTGCACAGTTGGTCTCCATTGAGAATTTGAATAACCTTACCCTCAGTGTCTGCACTTTTGCTAAGCTGCTTTACCAACTTGGCTGTGTTGTTCTGTAAAATAATTCATACAATTATTGTTGCTATATTTGCCATCAAAAATGTCCTAAACCGTAAATGTAGTATTGTGCGTACCAGTTTGAGGTGGTCAATCTTGAGGGGCAGCTTCTGTAATGTGAGCAGGATAAGGTGCAGCAGTGGCGTGTTGTTGGTGGTCTTGGAGTACGTCAGCCACGAGTTGAGTAACCTGTAACCACCCACTCGGATAAACCTGCAAGGAGCACACCATTGGTTTAGCAGAGACATACTGTAATGCTTTTATTAGACACAGGACTGTCACTTATATTTGCAATTAGGGATGTAACAATGTCAGATTTTAGAGTTGATGTTTTATTTGAGTAGAATAATAAATCTGATTTCCTTTCAAAACAAGAACAAAAACTAGTGAAATTGGCAAATCACAAAGACTACACTATTTAAAGTGCCTCAATTTCCTTTGCAAACAATATATCTTCTTATTCTGCATAAAAACTGCTAACCCTGTAGTTTAGATCTGTACAAACATTTTCTGAAATGTGATTCTTGTATTAATTTGTTAATCATATTTTAATTGCGAATCACTGAAATATGTAACTTTGATTGAACTTTGAGAATCCTATTATTAAAACATCTAATTGTGATTTTTCTGACAAGCATTGTGATTAGATTTGCAATTTATATTACTTATCTTACTTAGTTTGTAAGACTTATTTACGGTAAAGCTAGGAGTGGTTTATATCGCAGGACAACAGTGCCAAATCTAAAATGTAAAGGAGGAGTGTCATACCTATTGAGAACATCATGTGATTTGGTCTGCAGCAGGATATTCAGGTACATGCATCTACTGACCATCTTGGTGGAAGCTTTCATTAAACTGGAAAAAAAAAAAGTTTAGGATTGACATTTGACAATTATTCAAACATTTATACTTTTATACATTTATACCAACCTGAATACTTTGGGTACACCCTCCAGACTTCGGAGCTCTCCATCCTTCCCTAGAAGATTCTCAACTCCTTTCAAAATTTCCCTTGGGTCAACCGGTCCCCCTGCCATTTCTGAAATAAACAGGAAGCACAATGATTCAACAAAATGTGTAACAAATGAGTTCTTCATACAACGGTTTAATATCTGGGTTCTTGTAAGACAATACTGGAATTTTTTGCCAACCAGAAAAGGGGAAGCTCCACAGAACGCAATGTGTGCTACTACAACCAAACCAAATACAAAGCCAAGTTCAGAATAGACACTTGAACTACTCATCCCACTTCAAGACTACCCCAACCTATTCTGAGCATTTCTCTGATGGCTAAAGGAATACTCGGAATACTAGAAATGCAGAGCCAAAAAGTAGTTCAGTGTACATATATAGATATAGAAGTACTTGTAAATATATGCACCAAGAGGGGAGGGTATACCGGTGTGTCCAGGAAGATGAGTGAAGCTCCAGGAAGGGCAGGTCTACAGCAGAGCCATATGTGATGTGGGTCCAAGCAAAGTTCATATAAAGGGAGTTTGAAGTACTTTAGTGCAAAATGTTGTTTATTTTATGACAACTATCAAGAGAGGCTATGAGGAAGTCTCTTCATGATTTTTATTTGATGGTATTTAGTGGAAAGATATTACGAATAACGGTCAAGAGAATTACTTTAATACATGTTATGATTGAAGTGCTTTTAATGGCATCTATCACAATTACACAATTCAATCATTTCAAAACAAGAAAATGAGTTATTTACCAGAGACAGTATTTAATATGGAAACCTACTATGAACCAAAATGATACTGTGTAAGTGATGAGGTAAGATGAATAATATGTATGTGAACTATTAATACTATCCTCTTAATACTTGTTTTTGAAGCTGTTGCTTAATGGACTCAGCTGTACTCGTGACATCACAATCAGCTGTTCAGTGAGTCTGTACTGTACAAGTCCATCTGCTGCCCTCTATAGGTGCGCTCATGTCCTACTTGTGACAATGTCAACATGATCGGGTTCCCCAAGCTGCTCCGAGTGAAACCTACCCTTGTGCTCATATTACACAGTACATGACAGCCTCATTTAGATGTATTTGATATCATGTATTACATTGAACATGACTGTCTCAATTTAAATATATTTGATACATTACAGGCTGTTTAATGGTTCAGTTTAGTTTAGTACCCTATTCAAAACTGAGGAAATGTAAAAACAAAAAACCAAACAAACCTGAAAATATTCACTAAATTAGTTTTAATGATTAATTAATGTCATTATATTTCATTTATAGACCATAAAAAACACTTCTCCAAGCTATTTAGCAAACAAAACGATCATACTATATTACTTAATTTTGCATATCCAAACTAAATATATCCCAAGGGTGACAAATGTAGCAACTTAAAGGCTGTCATGGGGGGAAGGGGCAATTTAAATTATTGGGATTGTTTAATTCTTAAATATGGGGAAATCCTTGACTACTCCGTGAGCCACATAATGCATGCATGCATCTATGATTCATTTGCGATGTAGTGTTATTGTCTATGACATTATCTCTATAAATTAATAATGAACGTTATGATGTGAGGAATCAGTCTGGTCTTACCCGATTGACTGTAGTAGAAGTTTTATATAGTCTCAGACCTCCACAACACTGCACATAACCCACTCCTGTAATGTGACAGCTGTTACACTGTACAGCTAGTGTTCACACTGCACCTGTCCTGGTTCACTGGGGGAAGAACATTATAATGACCACATACATACAGTAGTGTTACACACAATTGATTCATGAGGAATGGAGCATTCAAAGATATTTAGTCATCAAAACCTTGTAAGAAATACGTCCACACAACGTGGGACATCACTTGCGGCCAAATTCAAATAGCCCGGACTAGGATTTCCACTGTTCTATTGTACAGGGCCAACAGAGAGTAATCCGCCCTCGGTTATATAAGGGCAGCCTATAAAAGGAGCGCAGGGCTGACATGTGTCACAGCGGCACGGGCTTGCTCCCGCTGCTCTGCTGCGGCTGAGCTGACGGGGAGGGGAGGCGCTACGAAGCCCTGCCTGTTAACCACTTCCACGACACCACACTCAACACTCATTACAACAATGGCTCTCAAGAGCAACACCGGACGTAAGAGGTGGGAAAACAAAGCGACGAACACCGGATATGTAGCAACGCAAGTAAAGTCTGTCAGCCAACACAATCTACGCTTGTCTCGAGTCTATTTACAATCCGAGCGAAGCGCCGCTAGCGCCAAGAGCTGTCCGGGAAGAGGCAACCACAACTAGCCTTCCATATTTGGAAATCCCAACTGTTTGTGCTTCGAAGGACCACTCAGCGTCCTGCAATCTTTATCCACAGATTGCCGAGTATTGCGCTGCTTCTGCCGGGAAGTCCCTGAACTATTATCAGCCTTTCGCACACCGTGCCCCAAGTAATCCACCATCTAGCGCAATCTTTATATATAGATTGCGAAGGGAGTTCGTTCCGTGGAGCAGCCCCTACAAAGCGGTTCTGGAAGGCAAAAATCCGATTTCACGAGCCCTCATTTGTTTGCTACGCCTATGGCAATCTTTATGAACAGATTGCTTATTTACTATTGGCTATATTTACTTTGCATTAACAATAGGTCCATTCAGTCTCACACACAAAGAAACGGAGCCAAAGGGTCCGTCTGCTTTCCTGTGTGAGCTCATGCTATCGACACTATCGATAATCAAATTATTAGCCAAATAAACGCTTTTCTACAATTAACAATTCATTTTCAATTTAACTTCAAAATCAACTTACTACTGATACTATAGATCCTCAGCGTCTCGGGAGTTTTATGTGCTTTTCAGGCACTTATAGAGCTTATTCAGACAATTTTATATCGTCAGCCTTCATTGTTTTAATAGAAACTGAAGACTTGGGTGGGGCTGTGATAGCTAAATGCTACCCTTTCCTTCGGGAACAACTTGAGGCAAAAATAGAAATCAAATGTCCATTACTTGAAGAAAAAAATTTGATATGAGCAGAGACGTTCAAAGTCCTCGACGATCAGTCTTCGGTAAAGCAAATTCATATCTGCAAGACACAAAGTAGACAAAACATTCAGCGTAAAATATTACCTACAATACGTCTACATTATCTCGTTTTCGTTATATACAATGACTATGATAAATATGAGTTCAATTTCAATGTGATTTTATGATATTCGAACAAAAAAGGCGAAAACAAGCCTCGCTGTTTGTCTGACTTCACTTACCTTTGACCAAATCCAGGAATGATCTAGGAAGGGAGGGACTTGGCTTTTATAGTCCATGACGCTTTTTGCGTCATAAGTGACGTTTTTCTCTTTTTTTTTTACCCAAACAAAATGGCAGCTAAATGACCTCTGTTTCTCTCCAAGGACATAATGGCGTCCCCTCACGTTATTTAGAATTTATGCCTCGCTGCTAAACGAAAAATACAGTTTCTCGACGTTAAGCAAAACTTGATTAAATATAATAACAGAATCTGTTCAACTAAACAGATTTTAACAAGGTACATTGATAACAAAATGTTAGTTTAATTTTGGGCAAAATGGCGACTGCAACTTTCGTCTCTCGCCCGTTCTGCTCACGTGACTGAACTACAAATAGTGACGTCACTGTGAAATAAAAAAAAAAACAGATCATTTTAAACAGAAAAATAAAAACATTTAAAACATCAACGGTTACAATAAAACAATCTAAATTAAATAACAAAAAATAACATTAAAATGATGGCACATTCCTCACCTCTCACCGTTCCCCTATGACCCCACAAAAACATGGCTGCCTCCTTGCAAGGCGTTGCGAAGGTTTTATGGCGATTAACGCCTTCAATTTTGCATCCACTACGGATTTATCAGGTATTATTACAGTGTCATCGTGGTTAATTATGCGCTTCATTAAGGTTATAATCAAGGCATGTTGCGTGACTGCATGGAAGACAAAAAACCGAACGTCACTATCTCTTTTGATAATGTATATAAAGCTGTGCTAATGCTAATTGTATTAAATGTGAGAATAAACATGATTGTTATCATACTTACCACCTTTATCTCAGGCCATTTTTAGATCCCAATAACGTTTAAAGACATTTCAAAACACAATTCACAATTCGTGAAGTGTTTTGCTCCAAATAGATTAACGTTTCTCTCTTGCAGGTACTATTCTCATTTTCCTACGCTTATATAATTCCCTACAACATGTCGACTTTTAATGGGCCTTATATCTATCTATCTATCTATACATACATCGTGCTTGTATTGTACTGTAAAAGTTGGTTACAACTTAGTTTGTGTACTACTTCCACTTTTTATAAACAAAGGTCCTATCTATGATTGGACTGCACTGTATGCTGACACAGTCATAGACATTTATATGTCTGTGATCACAGTGACCAATATGTCATTTCTTTGACAGCCATGTCTCCAGAGCTTGTGTCCCAGAGCACGTCTTTCACCAGTGGTTCTCCCAAGCCACTCCTTCTGCCAGGCCGTATCACTACAAGATGAGGGCGCTGCTCAGGCTGCTGAGGCACTGTCCCGCTACAAAGAAAAACCCTGGGAGTATCTAGAGAGTGAAGGTACTTGTGTGCAGAATACAGTTTACCAAATAGTGCCGTGTAGCCCTCTGACAGTGTTGCTTCATACGATCTACAGAATACATTGAGAAATATGGAAGCAGCCCAGTGTGGACAGGCTACAGGAGAAACCACAAAGGAGGAATCCCCCCACAGAAAACACGCAAGACTTGCATTGTAAACTCCACATCATATTATCACTCAAACTCCATACACGGGCTACTATGTATCTGTTTTACATGTTTGTTTTTTGTAGAGGGGTGACAAGATCTGTGGAAACCCCTGTCCAATTTGCCGGGATGCAAATATTATAATTCATCCCCAGGTGAGTGATGTAGGTTTTTACATTCATAATGGTGAGCAACGCTGGACACCCCTACTAGAGTTTATTTGCTGTGCCCCAAAGAAGTCAGTAGAAACCTAGAATATAAAATTGGCAATAATGCTTATATTTGCATAAGAAAGCCTTTACGTGACTTGCCACAGTCACTACAATTACATGCACAGGTAACTGAATACGCTCTTGATTGAACTTTGTTCTCACTTCTCCAGAGAACCGGCCAGACCACTCTAATCTCAGTCTGTGGCAGGTGAAAGAATCAAATAGGTGTGAACGGGGTGCTAAGAAATGTTCAGGAGTGTCTCGCAATATAGCATTAGCAATAAAACATAGATAAGCTACATTTCATTTACATTGAACCTTAACCAAAACAATTAAACTGCACAAGCTAGTCTGCCCTGGAGGTACAGTACTTTGTCATTGCTGCTGATCCAAAATTTGTGAGTACATGTCCAAATGCATGTCTGATTTCCCTGGCTATTTTAATGCCTGGCGTAGTTTAATGTCTCTCCCAGTTGTTTTCCAAGCATATACGTGCATGTAAACGTAGTGACCTGAAATGTAGAGATGAGGGTGAGGTAAATAATGAGTTTTGTAATAATAATTTAGTTTTGTATTTGGAATGTATTTAGAAGCTAACTATAGAAAACTGTGTCTCAGAATGTAAAGTTGCTGGAGCAGTTCATCAGCCCCTACACAGGCATGGTCTATGACCCCACCAAAACTGGTAAGATGCACTTTTAAATAGCCTAGAACAAGTCTGACAATGAAATCAGTATTAATCCACTAATGCATATGCCTGTAGGTGTGTGTATGAAGCAACAGAAGAAACTGACCGAGGCCATCGATGCATCTCGGGACCATGGTAAGCCACACCACCAGTTACACTGCAGTCTGCATTGGATTGTCCACAATATTTGAAAAGGGGTTGTATATTATTTTATTCTAATAGTCTTTATAGGAATTCACCGCTCCCTCCTACCCTTTTTTATTTCAGTTCAGTGAAGAATATATAACTGAAAATCCAGAAGAGATAACTTGCGTTTACCTTTATTAAAAAATAAAGTTTACAGTATGGAACGAATGGTGTTGTACTTAGCATTGCAGAATACACTTACTGGTTGCCAATAGAAAAGTTTAGCAAAATGTTCAGTGTTTCTTTTTGACAATTTAAAAAAAAAATATTATGTGGAAGTCTTGAATCAACCTCTGTTATCTATCTTTGTAAAATAATTGACTGTGGATTTTACAGTATCATTTACCATCTGTAATTGTAGATAAATGTAAATTCTTGTTTTTGTTGCAGGATTTCTTCCTTTTCAGATTCCATATGTGGACTTCACAAAAGAAAACTACTCCAACTCCCATGATGCAGTGGGGGCCACACCCCCTCCTCCATCTTTAACAGCTGGAGAGAGTTGGTATAAATGGTACGGCCAGATAACGCCTGATGAGAGTGAAGTGGCCAAAGTCAAGAGAAAGTACAAGGCCTATTTAAAATAGCTCTGGTTGTATGTTTTACTTTGTTTATTGTGGGCACTTCTTATGTATTGAAATGTGGAACATGTACAATAAAAAGACTCAGTTTATTTAATTTCATCTCATTTTGCATTTACATGTATATATATGAACCTGCTTTAAGGCATTTAGACTTTGAGAAATTCACAGAAATAAAAAATATATATATATGTGTGTGTGTGTGTGTATATGTATATATATATATATATATATATACACACTCATGTATTCAGTCACTTCTGTTAACCAAAAATCAGCACAATTCTTTATCAAGACCGTACCATTTGACACTTAAGTAGTTCTCAAAACCAGTGAGAAATACTTCTACGTACAAAAATATTTGTAGTGATACCTTTGCTTGCTGTATTTTACTTATACTACTAGCTAAGTAACAACTGAGTACTTCTTACACCACTGAAAAAGTGTGATAAGCGATCTCCATGTCTATTACACAACACAGTTCCACCGACCCCCAGAGTGTGACAACCCTAACCCCCAACTAACTGTTAACATCTCAAACTGAACTTTTTGAGATACAATATAAAATATAATACTCTCTTGCTCCAAATAATAATATTCAAAAGCATGGATATAATTAATGTGACTGACAACCAATCCTTGTGACAAAACCAAGTGCTTTCGCCTTGGTCAGACTGACTAGATAGTGATAGCTTGATGTAGGTATAGAGGCCAAAGGATAACAAATGGGATAAAAGACTGACAGGTATTGATTTTTTGGAAAAGAAGCATTAAATGTATCTTATATATTTCCACAAACTAAAAGAACTGCATAATATTTCAACGTATTTTACACTGGCTAGTAAAATTTTTGAGGTGAGGGCTCGAGTCCTGCAGGTAAATAGTATGCAGAGTATTGGAAATTTGTACTCAAGTAAAAGTACAGTTACATGATTAATAATGTACTCATTTACAAGTACAAGTTCTGCTGCCAAAATTGTACTTTTTAAGTAAAAGTAAAAAAATATGTATTAAATATACAACTCATAGTACTAGTTAGTTTTAACGCAAAACTTAAAAAGAGCAAAACTGTATTACATCATTTTAAACAGCAATTTGCAATATTCTCTGAGTTCTGGCCAATTAGAGCAGGAGATGATGTGCAGTGGATTGGAACAAATGGGACCCGTACAGTGCTCAGTCTAACGTCTACGATTTAAAATGTAACTAATTACAATTACAGGGCTAGTGCAATTTTTAATCAATTCCCTAATTTCTGGGTGTTGGCTGGGTCCTGATATTTATTTACGCAGCCAATAACTTCCTGTAGAGCGGGTCCCGTGGTTTGGGGATTGGGCGTCCCGTGATCTGGAGTCCCGTGATTTGGCGTCCGCGTGTTTCTCCTTCTCCGAGGACCTGACGTGCTCAATCTGCCTGGCGCTGTTCACGGGGCGGGTCACGCTGCTGTGCACAGTGACACGCGGGGACAGTACCTCCTGAGCAGCCACATCCTCAAGAGCCTGGCGGAGAAGACCAAAGAGGCGGCCAGGCACAAGCTGGAGCACAGGCCAAGCGGGTAATCAGTCATAGAGTTTGTAAAAAATAAATTGCATTTCTAGTAGGGCTGCAAGATTAATCGCACTGAAATCGCATTTTGAATAGATGCAATTACCAAATCGTAATGGCTGCAATGTTTGAGGTAGCCTACCATAATATCCTCCACAAACAACAAAATATTCTGTCTTATTCTGGATAAAAGCTTTTCTTGTGCCTGTAATAATAATAATAATAATAAT
>JACM01048371.1:0-13006 GCA_000787095.1 Periophthalmodon schlosseri
ACAGTATGTAACTTTTTACCCAACAAAAAAATAGAAGCATTTTTTTTCATTTCAGTTGAGTTTATGTCACTGAAAAACGCGTGTCCTTACTGTGTGCTCGCATCTCCACAAACCTGACTCCAACCCTAACCTCCGAACCCCAACGAGCGCAGTTAAATGACTCACATCAAGTTTGTGAAAACATATAATTAGATGTTTGTTTTTGTTTTTTTGGTTTTTTATAGTGCAACGCCAGAACATAGAAAAATGGAAAAAAAAATAACGCTCTCGTCGTGCTGTTTGCGTGTTGCTTCAGACCTTGACCCTCCCGCCGCGGGCCCAAAGTCGTCATCTCCGTGGCGACGGTGAAGGCTGCTGCAGGGGCCCGAGATAAGCCATGATGAATGCAGATGGTTTACACAGTGACAAGCTCATCCTTCTACAGTGGATGCTATCACACACACACACAAGTATACACACGTGCACACACACACACACACACGCACACACACACACAGAAGCCTTCGGGACAGAGGAGAGGAGATAACAGAGGTACAGGGAGGATGGAAAGGACACTGGATGTTCTAAAGAGCCTACAGTGAAGTACAGAGCTGGTGTAGTGAAGTGTTTAAGGGGAGAAGCTGAGCTGTAAATCCAATCAAGACTGTTTCACCTCTTTGTTCCCGCTTCCCGTCACTGTCAGCCAATCACAGCCCGCCATCTTTGTTTTTCAACCAATCACCTCTCACTGTGTTGGATTTATAAAATGTATAAAAGGTACAACATGTAACTTTTCTGATTGTCACCTGCTTGTGGCCGTGGAGATGTTACGGGTGCGACAGTAGCTCAGTAGCTAAATAAAAATGTGACCATTTAGCATTTAGCATTGCTTTGAAAGTTCCACAGCAACTTATCTACGTACATGGAGACAGGCAGGTGATGCAGACAGGCCTAGTTACAGGTGAGTTCTGTGGAAAGGCGAACCTGCTCACTATAAGAATGTACATTTATGACATGAAAACATCTGCAATTGAATGAATTCTGAATGGACAATTTGAAAAGTGTAATGTCGTTCCAGGGAAAGCACCAGAAAACATACATAAAGCCATAGTGTTATAATATTCTTAGTATTATTATAACAGCAGTTTATTATACGATTTGTAGTGATTTTACAAAGATTGCATTTGATTTAAAAAAATATATATTCAAATTTTAATGTGTTAGATTTTTATAATATCAATACATTATGTTATAGGCAACATACTGCGCTTCAGTTCTTCCTCTTCCAGAGCATGTTTCCTCCAAAAATGCAGCAGTTTTTAAATAGCATCATCAACTCCTTAATACCTAAAAGTCGGGTTGTTCCGATACCAATAATGCTGTCGGCAAAAGCTCCAATACGGCACATTTTTCAGGTATTGATATCGGCGAGTACTCAGACCAAGTCACCGATCAAATACCACTCTGTATTTTCCAAAATCACTGCCGCTGTTGACGTCTGTGGCTAATGCTAACGCTAACGCCCAGAGCAGGTTAAACGCAGACTGTGGAGGCTCTGCAGACACTTAAAACATGCTAATAATGACAGAAAAGACATTTCTGTTTCCTCTTTGATAGGTTCATTAGCCTTTGGAGTGGGCACTGAACTTGGTAAAATAACTACGGAGAGTGCAGCCGGACAACAGCGCTAACGCGACGACAGTGCTAACACGACGACAGCGCTAACAATACGGAGATGCCGCCGGACAACAGCGCTAACGCGACGACAGTGCTAACACGACGACAGCGCTAACACGACAACAGCGCTAACACGACAACAGTGCTAACACCAAAACAGCGTTAACATGGACTTTGTTTACTCTGCATAATGATCCCTGTGCTCCGAGGATGAGCTTCTTTTCCAGGCCTCACTGTTTTTCTCTTCGCTCCGTGGAACAAAGTGAAAAAGGAGAAAAGTAAAAGAGCTGAAATCAGCACAACTCATCATCAGGACCATTAGACATCTGACTCTGAGACTTAAGGCTTTAATCTCATTTATTTCGTAGTTTTACTTTGGAGACTTTTACTAGTTATGTTTTGCTCTGGTGCTGTATCAGAACTGAGTAGCCTCATGGTGCGTTTACACCGGGGCGTCAGGGGCGTGGAGTTTACATGCAAAGTCTATGGTGGACGCGCGTCACGGCCGCCCTGAGTTTTTCAGACGCGTTTTCAAGAGTCAGAGCGGCGCAAATCTTGGTCATGGGCCCAGACGCCGTCGCCCCCGAGCCGGTCGCCTCCATTGAAGGGTTTTATGTAATAAATACACTAAAGCCACTCTCTCAATCTGGTCTGCATCGTTCACAAAGACACAGGGAAAACAAAACATCCAAAGGCACTCGCAGACCGCAACGGACGCCCTGGACAACGGACGCCCTGGACAATGGATGTCCTGGACGCGCGTCGGAGGCATCTGCCTCAAATGCAAAGGCGTCCACCTGGATGCGTCCAGCACGTTTTTGACGCCCCGGTCTGAATGCAGCATTAGTTCTGCTTCTTCATTAATTCTACTTCACACTGTAGTGCCAGACTTGTATCGGTATCGGCGAGTATGATAAGGCCAAGTATCGGTATCAGATCGAATATTTAAAAATCTGATCTGAACAACAAGACCTAAAAGTGCAATGTAACAGACTTGATGAACCAGCTGCTTCACTTGCTACAATATTTTTCCTGCACCAAACTGGCAAATCTCACTGTTTTATATCTGGCTGTTTCTGTGGCGGGATTTTGGCTTTTGGAACAAGGGCTTGAGAAAATACAGTGATCAAAATCAGATTTAGCAAAAGAGACGAGATAAGAGGTGGTTTAAACGACAGCAAAACAACAATGCCGCCCAAAACGGCATCAGTCTGAAGGAGTCCATTTTCCCTCCGGCAGGTTCAGAGGAACAGAACAGAGACTTACTGCCGTATAACAAAAGTATACGGCGAACAAAGATCTCGAGATGCACCGTCGCTCCCGTCTCAGCTTTCATCACAGCCGGAGGGATTTACGCCACTAACAAACGCAAACAAACCAATGATATTCGCCATGGCAACGGCACGTGGACACATCGCTAATTTTGGGGCTCGTATGGAACGGTTGAGTGATTAAATACATGTCCGAAAGTCAGATTCCCAACAACAAATAGTGTGTTTTACAAAGTGGGTTTTGTGAGAGCTCAAGTTAAACTGACTTCAGATTATCATGTTGAGTAGTTTTCTGATCTATGTTATAATTTATGTTTCCTCGTCACAAACAGACCTGGAGTTGTGTTTTGTTTCATTCACACATGTTTAACACGCAAACCCTGCGTATTTAGGCTGAGTTCTTCTCTCAAACTGAAAACGCTCTGTTCCACCCTATGATGTCATCATGTGGTAATACAGGAAGTGCTCCACTGTGTTTTTAAACTCCCCACACCTTCACTAGAATCATTTGGATGAGTTCAGCCCTGGAATTGCCGATCTCTACTGAACTAAAGGTAAAAGGTTAAGATGTTAACTTGAAAACTACCACTTCATGACATCACAAGGTGGAACGGAGCATTTTGAGCTTTGGAGATGTAGACAGACTAATAATAAAGTGTTACTCTCTCTGTGAATGAAACAAAACACAACAAATAATAAATGTTACTCTCTCTGTGAATGAAACAAAACACAACTCCAGGTATCCATCCATCCCCTTTTAGAGGTGTGTCCTGTTTCATTGCTACTTTTGCAGCCACACCTGCCCTGGGGTAGACGGACAAAAGCGAGACTGCCATTCTGCTCCATTAGCCCCGCTGAGCACCACCAACGCTTCACGCGTCACCTTCATAGACAAGGTGGGTGATCTGTCTTGCCTAAGGACACAAAAACAGTATCTGATCCGAGCGGGGATTGAACCACTGACCTTTGAGTTGTTGATCGAGCGCTCGAACTGGAGACCGTGATGCCCACTGTGAATGCAATGTGTTACTTCTCTGGTCCATGGAGCCATTTGCTTTGCCTGAAATGTCCCACAATGGAGCATTAAACATAGAATCTATTTTGCATTTAGTAAATTAGTTGTTTTTATTGCTCAAAAATACCTTGAAGAGATGCATTCTTACTATGAGCGGCGTCACCTCTCCACAGATCTGCCCTGTAACTAGGCCTGGCGGTGTCACTTCCTCGTCTCCATAGAGATACATATTACAGGCAAAGCAAGAACTATCTATCTCTAGGAAAAGTTACACAATGAACCTTTAAACGGACATGTTTTTAATGTTCTCTTGGGGTAATGAAAAACTCCAACACTTGACCAGAAAGTAACGTTTTATCGGTGAACCCCAGAACAATAGACTTGTCCCTGCGCCGTCATGCTAACACACAAAGACGCTAGCATAATTGAACCCGGATATAGCGTGTTTTGTAATATTACTTTTGATTTATTGCTACGCTGCCACAATCTCTTGCGCCGCTAGGCTAGCTTCAGTCTTGTGTGCGCGCCCTCCCGTGTTCCAAGCAATCAGACCCAAACGGTGAAAATAATTGTAGATTTTGACTCTATTATTGCAGAAAATAGGAGTCATTTTTCACAGTCACACGGGTATTCTCGGCTCAGACGTGGCTTGCTGTCGGAGCTCAAACAGCTAGCATGTGTTAAGTTCTTTGGGTGACGTGGTTTTCTCGTTCTCAGCTTTAGCCTTATTAAAAATGACACGTCTATGGCCTTGAAACTAGCACCTATGCATTGAAGTGTCTCCCTGATGCCCCTGACTGAAGCTGGAGCAGTTATAATGAGGTTAAATGCACAGCGCTGTCAGAGAATGGAGGCTAATTTGTTCATTCATGCTGCTGTGTTCTTTAAACTATAGTCTAGTGTAATTAAGGAAGAAATGTGACGATTATACATAATTATGACTTTAAAGCGTAGACTTTATAAAGAAGCGGAACTGAGGAAGTGTGACGTCATCCACAGCGTTTGGCTCCAGTAAAATGAAGCTCATCGAGGCCAGAGCAGTTATAGGGACGGATTTGGAGCCGAGTTCCATATTTCGAATTCTGTCCGTGAGTATCATAGCAACCAAAGAGCCAATCTGGAGCGAGGCTGTTGAAGGTAACGCCCCTTCCCGCCCGCACCGCTGGTTTAGCAGTGAGCGGGCACTTAGCAACACTGTCAATCAAACCTGTTGCTAACGCTAGCGGGAGCGACCGTGGGGAAAGAAGGCGCCTGATTTGTCTGTTATTAATGTTCATATCTTGATTCACAGACACAATAGTGAAATAAAAACTCCAGGATCATGTAGAGGGTTAATATGAACATTTGAGACCAAAATGATGAGTCTGACAGCAGCAGGTACAGAGAGAGGACACGTTTTTTCAATAGAAAGTGAACTGGAGCCAGAGTCGATGGAGCCAGAAGCGCGCACATGATCACTTCCTGTTTAGAACACGGCGGCTAGCAGGTTAGCCATGTCCATTCTTTAAAAGTGCGCTTTGTAACTCTTTCTGGTTTCTTGCTTGTCTGCACTGAGATCTTATTATAATGTTTCACAAGAGAATGTTCCACAGTGGCATTAAACTTATTCATCTCCATGTTCTACGGGGGAATTCAACTCAGCTCACATTTGTTTAATTATGACTGATTTTATTGCTCAAAACACCTTGAAAAACCTGCATTCTTACCGTGAGCGCAGCATGGTCTGATGACATCTTCTGTTTGTCTCTATGGAGATACAAACATTTAAAAAAGTAAAGTGGAAGTTACATACTGCGCCTTTAAATGGTAAACGGTCACATTTTTATACAGCGCTTTTCCACCTTCAAGACACTCAAAGCGCTTTACATCAAGGAACCACTCACTCATTCACTCATTCATACACCAGTGCACACAGACACTGGGGATGAGGTGGGTTTGGTGTCTTGCCCAAGGACACAACAGTGGGAGCTGGAATTGCACCGCCGACCTGTGGGTCAGTGGACAAACGCTCTACCGACTGAGCCACTGTGACCCCTTTAAACATCCAATTTAATCTACAGGACAATGATTTTACAACTGACAAAAAAGACACTGAAAGAACTGGCTCAAAATTACAGTAATTCTCACCTTAAATCTTCATCTTAATGCCGCAGTACGTAACTTTAACCGTAAAACCAAAATAAATAAACATTGCACTGAAAAAGACAGAAAGACCTTTGGCTTTAATATTCCACAGTATGACATAAAACAGACCAATATCACTATGGACACTGTTCCACCTCCAGAAAGTTACACAGTGTAGCTTTAATAATTAGAGAGTAGTGTAGTGGTTATTTTCCTCGCAGTGTTTTGCCCGTGCAGTTTGCGGTGTTGTTTTCCGTGTAAACTCTGTGCGTTCGGAGGTGACGGCCCCGTGAGCCTGAGAGCGAGTGGGCGGTGGGTCCCTGCATGCCAACATTACCATATCCTCCATGTTTAAAGCCTCGTTAGCTCAAACCAGAATCATAATTAACGTTTAATAATATCTGACTCAGCCTCCCCGGGGACGTCATCGCCTACCCAGAATTCCCCCGTGGTTCCTGTGGGTTTACCGCGGGACCACGGCGAAGCAAAGGACAGTCGGCTTCTATTTAAACGCTAATAATGCGCATGAATGAACCGGTGAGGAGATAAAGCCAACGAGGTAAGTGTGAGGGTTAAACGGCGGAAACAGACGTCCCCCTGGATCCAAAGGCCTCAATGGAGAGTCTGGCTCTCACTGTAAAATTAAAATAGATGAATCAATATCTAACATATTTTTATGAGCACTTTATTCCCAGCTTAATATTTCCAGTATAACATTGTGCAATTCACTTTATTCTGGAAGTTGCCGTGGGCGTTACCACCGTAGCGCTCGGTGTCCTCACTGTTAGCATCACTACTTCCTGTCCAGTTGTATCTGTATGAGGTTTTTGCCGCGTCACCATAGACTGTATATATACATGGACGTAGCTAACCTGCTAGCTGCCACGTTTCAAACAGGAAGTGATCATGGGCGCACTTCCGGCTCCATCGACTCTGGCTCCAATTCACTTTTTATTGAAAAACCGTGTCCCCTCTCTCTTTAACCGCTGCTGTCAGACTCATTTTGGTCTTAAATGTTCGTATTAACCCTCTACTTGATCCTGGGGTTTTTATTTCACTATTGTGTCTGTAAATCAGGATATTAACATTAATAACAGACAAATCAGGCGCCTTCTTTCCCCGAGGTCGCTCCCGCTAGCGTTAGCAACAGGTTTGATTGACAGCGTTGCTAAGCGCCCGCTCCGTGCAAAATCAGCGGTGTGGAAAGGGGCGTTACCTTCAACAGCCTCGCTCTGGATTCGCTCTTTGGTTGCTATGATACTCGCGGTTCGAACTCTGCTCCAAATTCACCCCATAACTGCTCCGGCCTCGATGAGCTTCATTTGGAGCCGAACGCTGTGGTGACGTCACACTCACTCAGTCACTTCTTTACACAGACGAAGTGAGTCACGCTAAAATGAATAAATATTTAAAGATCAGACAGTGGACAGGGAGCTGCGGGTGGACGTCACTGACAACATGTTAAACTCTACACAAATTAAATGAAAACTTCACCAGAGACACTTCTGTGTTTTGAGACATGTCTGTGCCTCAATGCTAACGCTAATGCTAACTTTGAGGCATAATAAATATTAAAACAGCACCACAAACTGTATTCTGCATATAAAAAATAATTGGGTCGTCTTTATTTTAATGAATTTGAATTTTATTAGGCTGTTTATTTTATGTTTTCTGATTTTAATAAAAGTGACAGTTAGCTTTGAGACACAGTGAGCTAGCTAGCGTGCTACAGTGCACAGAGCCTATTGGGGTTGTATTAATTTGCATGGGGCTGTTGACTCATGACAGCAAATAAGTTTTATCCAGCCTACAGAGCCGTTTTAAAGCCTCCAGAGAACTGTTTTAGTAATGACTTGTTGTCCATAGGAACATTAAACATTTAACACAAACCACACTATTTAATATCAGATTCTAGCGGCAAACCCTTTCTCAAATTCTCGTTTTAAATTAAAAGGATTTCTGCTTAAACTGAACAAAACAATGAAAGTGCTACTTAGCATTTAGAGGCGAAAGTGTGCGGGGCAGAATGAGGTCAATAATATTCTATCTAGCACTGTAATCTGCATTTACAGTGCGGTTGCTAGGTAACAGTACCAGAATTACCTCTACATGGCTGGCTGGGTTCAATTCCCGGGTTGCGCAGTTTGCATGTTCTCCCTGTGTCTGGGTGGGTTTCCTCTGGGCACTTCGGTTTCACCCATCAACCCAAAACATGCACAATGGGTCAAATCCTCCATCTAAGGTAGTCCTGATGAGGTCCTGATGAGGTCCTGATGAGGTCCTGATGAGGTCCTGATGAGGTCCTGATGAGGTCCTGATGAGGTCCTGATGAGGTCCTGATGAGGTCCTGATGAGGTCCTGATGAGGTCCTGATGAGGTCCTGGTGAGGTCCTGATGAGCTGCCCCAGTGGCATTGAAGGATGGGTCAAATGCAGAGGCCAAATTTCCCTATAGGGACAATAAAGTGTACGTTAACGTCTTGTCGCTTTAAGTCATGTTCTAACGCTGTTACCTCCTCAAAAACAGACCTGGAGTTGTGTTTTGTTTCATTCACACATGTTTGAGTAACACTTTATTATTAGTCTGTCTACATCTCCAAAGCTCAAAATGCTCTGTTCCACCGTGTGATGTCATGAAGTGGCAGTTTTCAAGTTAACAGCTACTCTTTACTTAGTTACTTTAGTTCATTAGCGATTGGAAATCCGAGGACTGAAATCATCCAAATGATTCTAGTGAAGGTGTGTGGAGTTTAAAAACACAGTGGAGCACTTCCTGTATTACCACATGACATCACAAAGTGGAACAGAGCGTTTTCAGTTTGAGAGAAGAACTCGGCCTAAATCTGCAGGGTTTGTGTGTTAAACATGTGTGAATGAAACAAAACACAACTCCAGGTTTGTGACGAGGAAACAACATACGGGCTCTTTAACTTTAATCGTCAAACTCAGGGAAGACGTTTTGGGAAATGTAAATTATAATCATGTCTTTTTAATGAGATGAGCAGTGACGCTGGGTAAAGGCCATTTAAATCTAATATCTAACACTAGCTCGTCTTGGTTTAATTGTCCGGGAGTTATTCATGCTTCCAGTTGGACTCGCTCGTCACTGCCATAATCACAGACTACAGCTCAGTTTAAGGTGTGAGGGAGACGTCACGGAGGGTTCGTTTATAATTATGAACTATAGGCACAAGATCATTAGCCCTTCACAGTAATGAGACGCCGGAGTTTTGAGCGATGCCTCCACAAGCTGCGTATGGAAAAGCAGAACCACGTAATTATGATGGAGAACATAAAACTATTCCAGATTATTCATCCCAAATTACACCAGGAATGTTACGTTCTCTCTATATTTCTGTACAGATCGATATCAGTCTGGTCCCCACGTCCTCAGTTGCGTCTCAAGCCCGGTCAAACGTGATCGTCCAATCAGATCTGTTTATTTCAGTGACGCATGTGAAACGAAGGAGCTCATTGGTCACCTATGATTTACAAATAAAATCACATTTCCCTCACCTCAGATCAACAGAGTTTAAGCTTTGCTTGTTGATTCTGCAGAAATCCACCATGTTTTTCAGCTATGAGATATTTATTCCTTTATTATTTCCAACATAGACGGACCAAGCCTGTCCCCGATTGGCTAATCCACCTGTCAATCTCGCCCATCTAATTCACCAGTGACCAGACCTTCAGAAAGTGTTGAAGAAGTGTGTTTTCTGGATCCAAGGCAAACAGAATGTACCTTTAAAGCATAAGATTGTGTGGATTTTCTTACTGGCCTCGACCAATATAATGTACGATGACCCTGTACATCTGGGTCATCCCTCAGTCGTCCAGGTATGAGCCATAGTAAAAATTCAAATCCATCAGCTGCAGCAGAACATCTTCACTCCTACAACCACAATGACCCAATACAAATAAAACAGTGACACCTACTTGCTGTAAAAATAAAGATTTCTTAATTTTTTTTTCCATGCATTTGGGCAAAATGAGTCTTGTGCAGATATTTTCAGGCTATACAAATAAAACTGACACCTACTGGCTGTAAAAATAAATATTTAATATATTTTTTTCCATGTATTTGAGTAAAATGCTTCTCGTATAGATATTTACCTCAAGAGCTGCGTATACAATATAAGTCCACTGTGTACTGTCTGCATCCAATTATCTTGTTTTATTATCCGACACTCAAGAAGTGCAGAATTAGCATGCTAGTTGCCGTTAGCTTTGTTATCTGTGATGCAAAACCCCTCTCTGGCCTCTCAACGTTATGAAAAGCGCTTATAAACTCATCACTGTGAATAAATAGGATGTTCCAAATGCATAAGGTAAGTGAGGAATAACTTTGGACCACTTCAGACTGTTTAAAATGAACTAAAAATGTAAAAATCAGGTACAGCGCCTTTAATCCTGTGCAGTTTTTTCTATATGGTTAATTCAGAATCTTCTCGTGCAGTTTGAGTTTGCAGAGACAGATGCCCCGCGCCGTGAAACTCGTCTGGAAGAATAGTCCTGATACGGCGCTGTTAGACGCGTTCACACATATTTGGCTTTAGTTTTCGGGCCAAGTGAATGTGAAATGGGAAATGTGAAAGCGCCTGCCGTGGTAATGGCTGACTCCGGCGCCGGCGAGGACGGATCTGCTGGAGCTAAGTCCACACCAAATTGAAAAAGCACGATCTGGAGAGTCGCGGAGCCGAGCCGCAGCTTCGACAGTGTTTTTTTTCGATTCTGAGCACAAACACGGGAAGAGCTGAGGAAGAGGCTTTGTCTGGGGTTTGGTGATGAAGATGTTTAAAGTCTTTCCGCTGAAGTGATTTATAACAAAAGATTCTATATGTTTTACTGTTTCTCGTTGTTGTTGTTGTCCATTAACCATAAACCTGTTTCTAAACGAACACATCCTAACCTTAAAGATGCACTATGGAACTTTTCTGGAGCAGGGGCCGCCATCTGTTTGTCTCCATGGAGATCGTATTACGTTGCCTGTAATGCTCCACAGTCCGTCCATCGATTTTCTTCTGCTTTTCCGGGGCAGCAGGAGACAGCAGGAAGAGAAGAGCTGCCCACACTTCTCTTTCCACATTCGCTCCAGCGTGTCCTGGGACGATATTGAATTTGGTGTGCGATTAACGATTATATCACGATAATTATTGTTGCTGACAGTTTAAAATGTTCTGGATATGAATAATTATAATTTTTATATTATGAGCAGGTTCCATATTTAAACAACTGTTAAAGTTTTGTACTTTGTTATAAGTGAAAACAGCAGTGATCCAGAGGAGATCATCAGGAGAAGTGTTTTTTTCTGCAAATTCTGGTGACACAATGGTGATTATCTTCGTTGGCGATTATCACGATTATATAAAAAGTGCCATGAACGATTATTGTCGACAATATTATTGTTTATCGTCCCATCCCTAGCGTGTCCTGGGTCTGACACACAGGGAGGGCATCTGACACACAGGCCTCAGAGACATCCAAGCCACCTCAGCTGCTCCTCTCCACGTGGAGGAGCAGCAGCTCTACTCCGAGCTTCTAAGGTGTGACTGAGCTCCTCACCCTGCCTCTAAAGGGAGGAAACATCTAAAAGCTTGTATCCGCCATCTTGTCCTTTCAGTCATTACCCAAAGCTCATGACCATAGATGAGGGTAGGAACAGAGATCTAAACCGGGACTAAACCGGGTCTAAACCAGGACTAAACCGGGACTAAACTGGGACTAAACCAGGACTAAACCAGGACTAAACCAGGACTAAACCACGATTAAACCATTATTAAGCCAGTTCTAAACCAGGACTAAACCAGGACTAAACCAGGACTAAACCAGGTCTAAACCAGGACTAAACCAGGACTAAACCAGGACTAAACCAGGACTAAACCAGGACTAAACCAGGATGAAACCAGGAACCAGGACTGAACCAGGTCTAAACCAGGTCTAAACCAGGACTAAACCAGGACTAAACCAAGTCTAAACTAGGTCTAAACCAGGTCTAAACCAGGACTAAACCAGGACTAAACCAAGTCTAAACTAGGTCTAAACCAGGTCTAAACCAGGACTAAACCAGGTCTAAACCAGGTCTAAACCAGGACTAAACCAGGTCTAAACCAGGTCTAAACCAGGTCTAAACCAGGTCTAAACCAGGTCTAAACCAGGTCTAAACCAGGTCTAAACCAGGTCTAAACCAGGTCTAAACCAGGTCTAAACCAGGTCTAAACCAGGACTAAACCAGGACTAAACCAGGACTAAACCAGGTCTAAACCAGGACTAAACCAGGACTAAAACCGGGATTAACCAGGATTAAGCCAGTTCTAAACCAGGACTAAGCCAGGTCTGAACCAAGGAGCATAGGTGAGAGTAGGAACATAGATCTGAACAAGACTGAACCAGAACTGACCCAGAACTGAACCAGAACTAAACCAGAACTGAACCAGGGACCATAGGTGAGGGTATAAACGTAGATTGACCGATCCAACTGTCAGTCTCACGCTCCATCCTCCCCTCACTCGTGAACAAGACCCCGAGAGACTTGAACTCCTCCACTTGACGCGGGGGAACTTGGCATTAAACTTATCTATATCCACGGAACCAAGCGGACGACACCACCAGACCAAGTTAGAGGTCAGATCTGTGGAGAGAGGCCCCAAATCCCAGCAAGAATAAAAGCACCTGTAATCAAATAAAGGCATCTTAGATAAGTTTAATGCCATACTGCGGAACATTCCAGGTGAAGCAATAGCGTTAATAACATATACATATACAAAATGATTCTTTATCTCATTAAATATTCCTAGTGTGATACTGTGTGTAGCTGAATCAAAGAGAGTTCTCCGTGGGCTTTGTTGTATCTGCTCCTCTGTGTAATCTCTGCTCTCCGCTGATGTGCATCTGAGATTACAGCCCAAATCAAACAGGTCCCGGGCCCAGAGACGAGGCAGGAG